>BPLS01000144.1:2253788-2337564 GCA_019656275.1 Rhododendron kiyosumense | reverse complement strand
TCAGATAAGCTCAAAACAGAGGAATCAGAGAGACAAGACTGGTTCTCCTGGATTTCTTGGAAGAAGATTGAGAGGACCTCAACTAAGAGAATCGATTGTCTTGCATTTCGGTTGTTGGAAAAAAATGTTTTCAATTTGTACTTGCATATGTTGGATGAGAGAGTGATGAGAGAATCGAGAAGGGTCGCGGGAGAGATGGATTGGCAAGGACGGATTGCCGGGAGTGTCAGAATCCGGCGAGTGAACATGTTGTGATTACTTCTCATTTGACAAAAACTGATCGAAATAATGTCGATGATGAGGTGCCGTAAGCTGATTCGAAAAAATGTTTGGGAAAAAAAAATGATCCAAACAAGTAAAAGAAGGAAGATTTGAAAGAAAGAAAACAATATCACGAGTTTTGAACTTGGTTTTGGACCTTTTCTTGAACTCTGGGAATGATTGGAATATTGGTTTGGTTGATTGGATTTGGAGGTTTTTTCTGGTATTTATAGATGGGGTGGGTGGGGAGACACGTGTCCGAAAGTTATTGGGGGTAATGGATTTGTCCGATAGGCGGTGGTACGGGTGAGTGTGTCGGGGGGTGAGGAGGGGACACGTGGTGGATAACACGTGAGGTATGCGGTACGGGAGTGGCGGCTTCGTGGGAATTTTCCGTGGGTACGACGGAGCGAATGGGACAGTGACACGTGTTCACGGGGTGAGAGAGAGATCTTGGTTGACTTGATGCGCTATGAAGGAACGTCGCCTACATCACTGCGTTTATTAGGAGAATTTTTTGGGCACACGCGACACACACACGTGGTATTCTATCGAAGATCTTATCTGATCACGCGGTGGTATTTGGTCGAAGATTTCATCTGATCCGGATCTATTTATTCATATCCCATGCAAATATATTTGATATTAAAAAGCTTCCAAACCTTCAATCCTTATTTTTTTAATTTTTGTTTTTTTAAATTTGTAAAAATAGAGGAGGGGGAGTACATGGGAGGAGAGAGTGGGAAGTTATGTACCATGCTTCTAATTCTTTCAAGTGTACAAAATCTCTAATTAATTGGTTATAGCAACTAGTAACAAAGTTATCTAGCAAATATAACTTTCGTTAATTTGGTGTAATCAAATTAAACAAATAACATCGAAAATGTCAAAATGATAACGCTAAATATACGTAAGAGTTTTCTACTCATGCACATGGTACAAATTTTTCATGCACTACAAATTTTAACATTCACAAAATTAATTTTAACATTATCAATATCCACTAACAAAATACTCCACCAATATAATAATGACGAAGTTAACTAATTTGGGACTATTAGAGTAATCGGGAATGGAATATTATCTGTTTACATTTGATTTTACAAATATAACTAGCATTGTACTCCGTTCAATGCACGGGACAACAAAATTTACTATTAGAGTAATCAGGAATAAAATATTCTCTGTTTATATTTGATTTTATAAATATAACAAGCGTTATACCCATTCGATGCATGAGAACAAAAAAAAACACAATCATAAATTTTTTTGACCCATACATTGAACGGGTTACAATTTTAGAGAGGGAAAGAGAAGAGTGCATGGTCGGATATGGGCCATCCAAAACACCTTTGGACAGCTGAGATGCACACTAGGTACCGCCATGTGATACCCGCTCAGCACCTAAAAAATTCTCGTTTATTAGATTTTTTCTTGGATATTTTTTTAAAAAATACAAGTAAAATTCATTTTTTACTTTTCCAATGCATCTTGTTGAAATGAATTAATAGATCACAAAAGCTTAATGCAAAAAAAAAAATTGAATAAGGGCAAAAAAAAAAAAAAGCAACACAACAAGCTAAAGAGAAACACCTTAATGAATTCGAGATTATGGACTTTAAAATAATTTTTTTCTTCATCAAGCTTATCATTTTGTCACGCTTGGAGTTTCGTGCCAATTTTAAACCCAAAAAATGCATTTCTACAAACAATTTTAACCCCCTTAAACTTCTCATGTATGGGTCCTTATGTGTTAACACCCTGAATTTTAGTAATAAGACGCTAGAAAGAATTAGAAGAAAATAACAATAAGAGTAAGGAGCTAACATTTAGCGGACCGGTAAAACAATCAGAGTAAGGAGCTAACATTTAGCAGGCCGCTTACCGTTAGGATTTGAGAGTATATTGATTCGTAACTCAAAGTTTATAAGAAAATTAGAGTATTATTTTTGTCTATGTGTTAAGGAGTAATTTTTTATTAACTTTACAGATATCGCCCCAACCTTGTCAACAAGCCTCACAACACGAAAATGAGGCACGAGTCTCCGCGAGGCGGGAAGCCGTAACATTCAAAGAATAATCTAGAAAGATAATTCTAGATCTTGTGGGATAATATCAAATAGATATATTTGGATTTGATTAGATTCATTAGGATTTGTTTTAGATTTTACTAAGATATTATTAGATAATATAAGATTTTTTTTTTATCCACTAGATAATATAAGATTTGCTCTAGATTTTGTTAGATAAAAATAAGATATGATTAGATATGTTAGGACATTCTAGATGTTGTAGCCCACAAGTATAAATAGGCTCCCATATTACTTCACCAACATACACTACACTTGCACACAAGGCACACACTACATACATGGCACTCGGCTAACTAGCTAACGAAAAGGAGGGAAGAAAAGAGTGAAAGAAGGAAAGAAAGGGAAGCAAGGAAATCAAGAGAGAAGGAGAAGGAAAAATAAAATAAAAGACCCAGTATGATAAGGTAAATTACAGATGCAAAAAGGTGAGTTACGAATATACTTTGGTTACATAATATTCTTTCAAAATTGTTTTTGTGAATATTGCTGTTTTTTTAAAATGTTATGTTGAATAAGTCTAGATATATATAAATTATGCAAAATGAATTTAAAAACAAGCATGGGATTAATCTAAAAAGGAAAAGTGAATTAAACCTATTGATATGATATTTGGGCAAAGAGCTTGGTGCCTATCGATTGTGGATAAAGATACGGTTGGGTATCCATTGGATTGATATCAATTCCATTATTTTGTCGGCATCGCTACCCAGGCTACCGGATATACTATAACGCCCCGATTTTTCAATGAATTTTGGGCGCATTATTTTTAAAATATGCTGAATTTTACAAATTTTTAGGCCCCTATTTATCCTTATACAAAAATTACAATTTCAAAATAATACAAAAATCTATGTACATTTTATTTAACAAAGACAACTTCTGAGCGACTCTAGTTTTGACACGGATTCCAAGTGACGTTGGCCTAGGCTCCGTTCCAGGGGGTCTCACTTGTATCAACTGCTCCACTGTAGAATTCTGCATGCTCTGGCAATTTGATCGCTGAAGCAAACGATTTGCCATGGTACAAATGTATCCGTGAGTGATAATTCACATAGTAAAATAATCTCAATCCTACCAACTCCTTATTTTACAACTAGAAGTTAGATCGAACAATATAATATTTGATATACATAGTAGCACCGAAGAATAACACGTCATCTTTTTCTTACTATCCAGTAATCCTTTCCTCCCCAAACACTAATCATGAATGTCCCATGGGTTCACTCCCTCTTATTCGTCCTGCACTGGGGTCCAAAGTGAATACACCTCAGTTATGTACCTCGTTTGGATTCACCTACAACCATAACAAGAGGGCAGCTTACCATGCAGTTCCATGACTAGGGTTCACGCAGCACTACCTCCATCTCACAGGGTACTGTACCGTATCCGAAGCCCTTTACCGTTCCCCAAATACTGTACCCAAGCAATCTCCGCTTGCCGAACACTTCAAACATCTCACACAAGGTACTGTACCGGAGGCCCTTTACCATTCCCAAAATACTGTACCCAGGGTCCTTCATCGTCCCCCAACACTTCAATCATCTCACACAGGGTACGTACTGTACCGTATTTGAGGCCCTTTACCGTTCCCCAAATACTGTACCCGGGGTCCTTCACCGTCCCCCAACACTTCAATCTATTTTACCATTTTATCCTTTACTTATCATCATCTAGGTGATCCTCTAATCGTATACCACCCCGGGAACCTATTTGTCCAATCTACAACCACAATAAAATATCACACGATTCAACATTTCAACTAAAAATGCTAACATAGTTAACAACACAATTTCATGCGATAAAACTAATTATGTGAGAAAATTAATCGTGTCATGGAATTAATCATGCGACTAAATTAATCATGCGATTAAAACAAACTAAGTGATTCTTACTATTTTCTCTTTTCTTTTCCAAACTAAAGTCTACGTTTAATCTACATCACCTCAAAGTGTTGACAATATTGGAATAGTTCGTATTTGCAACAAGACTAGGATCAAATTGAAACTAATTAACTTCGGGACTTAATATTAATTTTTACTACATCAAGAGTCAAATTTATAAGCTCTTAAATCACAAGGTCTAAACTGTAATATACCAAAACCATTTCCAAACATTTCCGGTGACTGTTTTACGGAAAACAATGGGTTCAGATTTTCCGTGGGTTTCGGCCAGATTACGACCAGCGACGTCGGTTTCGATTATATTTATACCGAAACACGAAATAATCAATACGGAACATAATATATATTTAGGGAGGTAAGTTCGGACTTCCTCTCATCCAGCGAAACGGGGTTTGGAGAGATTTCGGTGGCAGGTCGGAGTGGCGGCGGAGCTCGGCTGTTCATGGCAGTGGGGTGAGGAGCTGATCGATGGTGGCGGCTCCACCAGGCACCAGTGATGACCCGGTGGTGATGGCGGGTTTGACTAGTTTTCTCGGTGATGGCGGGAGGTGGTAAACGGTTGGAGTGGAGGTGCTACTGTGGAGATGGTGATCTACAGTGGTGATGGCTCCGGCGGTGAGATGCTCGGCGCTGTGGGGTTCCAGTGGTGGTGAACCGGTTGATGGAGGAGTTCAGGCCAGGCTACCTTCTCTCTCTCTCTCTCTGCCGAGAAAATAGTTGCTAGGAAAATAAGAAAATGGAATAGGGAGTATAAAGATGGGTTTTGGTTTCTTGCATGGGGAATATTAACCCATGGGCATAGATCATGTGTCGCATTTTGAGGGAATGGAGGAAAAGATTAAAGGGGTCTAGCTCCCCCGGCTGCCGAAATAAAAGAATGGGAAGAGGTTGGTTAAAAAATCTGGTGGTTAATGGAGTGTTTGAGGGAGGGCAAAAACCACTGGCTCACTGGGGTAAGAAAATTGTAGTAGGCTCAGCCGTAGGGTGAGTTGTCGAAAATTGGGAGGATGAGTAATTTGTTTTCTTTTTTTTTTTTTTTTTTTGTTTTAAGCCGAAAGTATGAAATGAGGAAGGGTAAAATGATTCAGTGTACACATATACACACAATAAGGAATTTACTCGCCGGGTACGCATGCACACGATTGATTACGGAAATAAAATTGGTGTGATGACATGAATAATTTTTCGCATTAAATAAACTAACGAGCAAAATAATATTTTTGTTTTAGAAATTTACTATTATTTATTAAAAATACCGGGTCTTTACATATACTGCCCATGATGGATCTCTTTCGGTGTAACAGTTTTAAACCTGAAAACTGTCATTGGATTATGAATTTTATGAGTTGCATATTTGAAACTTGTATTGTTGAAAGTATTGAGCTTTTATGATTTCCGTTATTGAGAACTTCCGTTATTGAGTTTCGAAATTCATTTTGATTGTTGAAAAGTTCATGATTACACCATGTTTTATTTGATTATTCCCATGCAATTATGTAACCTTTGTATATAGTAATTCTCACTGAAATAATTTTGTGGCCACCCATTTCAGATCACAGTGAGTTAAGGTGGCTCTTTCAATGATAGTGATTTTTATTGACGTGACTATCAAACATTAGATAATGGGATTCAAATTGTTCAATAGTGATGGTTTTGGCAATTTGGAACTCGCGCTATGAGAGATTTAATAGTGCCAAGATTTGGATCTATAATTGTAGTCACTTAAACGCCATTGGCGAAGTTTGTATTTGGTATGCATGATAGCCAGCTCTAAATGTATTTTAATAAACTCACGCTTCTACTTATAAATTTTAAATATATTATAAAGATTTTTGTAATTGGGAGTTTAAAAGGCATTGGGTGATTTCATTTCATTGGCCGGTCATGTACCCTCCGGGTTGGATCGTGACACTATGGGACGGAGGGAGTACTTTTATGGGATGTATGTATGGCGTACCAGTAATGTTCATCACATTCCTTACATACTGGGGTACTCTGAGTCGCTCAAAGGGGTTGGACTATCCTGCCCATCAACTTAAGAAAATTTTAGATTCTTTTAGATGATCAAGATCCTTCATTTTAAAATCCGTAGTAGTAGGTCTTGAAAGAACCCAAAAATAGGAGTTGGGAGGGATTCAAGTAATACTAGCATGCGAAGCTTGGGAGGGATTCAAGTAAAATCAGTTCAAGCACACACCCAGAGGCTGCAGTGGTTCGGGCAGATGCCCAGATTTTGGGAGTACTCCTCAAGGTCTGGAGTCTGATTCCACACAGGGTGAGTACTGAGTACCATGAAGTGGGGGCTGTGCTGGTGTGGCCATGCGAGTTCCCCCGGAGGTTTAAGTTGCACAGTCGGACCCATTTAGTAGCCTGACTGTAGAGCTGTTCCTCCGTTTTTAAAAAAAAAAAATCCATTTAAAGGAGTTGTAAACCCTCATTCGTAGTGGGCCTATTTGTAGTGACAATTGATTGATAAATCCTCATTTGTAGTGGGCCTATTTTTAGTAAACCCTCATCCCCGGATCCGGCCCGCGGCTTCACTTGAATCCCTCCCAAGTCCCAAGCTTCGCATGCTATTACTACTAGGGAAAATGACGGTCTAGGACGTGTTTTGATAATTAATACTCATTCCGTCCCGGTTTGTTTGTCCCCTCTTTGACTTTTTTAGAGCATTTGACCTTTTAAAAAATTGGCTATAATTTTCAATTTGTAATGTTTTTAATATGCAATATGGATCTTGTTTGATAGATCTCAATTAATTTTATTATACAAAATCTTCAAAATCATAAAAAAAACATTATAAAATGTAAGATATAAGTATATTTTTGAAAGACATGTATTTCGACAATTGAACAAACAAATTGGGACGGAGGGAGTACCTTTTAAGGACAGACTAAGAACATTTGTTAATGAACAAAATGTCCTTGGCGGATATTAATTATCAAAACGCGTCTTTGGCCGTCATTTTCCCTTACTATACTATCGATACTTACAATTAAGCCCACCTGGGCCCTATGGGCTAATTCCGAGCCCTATGAGGTGGGAGGATTGCACGGGCTACCGTGACCGCGCCCAACCTTACATCCTGATACCTAGAGAGAAGACAACGGCTATCTTCATTTATGTGCGTGTGGAAAGAAATTTATGAGAGAGAGAGAGAGAGACATCTAACCCAATATAAATTGCATGATATTTTAGCGACAATTGATAAACTAAAAAGTTACTCATTTAACCTTAATTAGTAGCTAGGGAAATTTCATTAATAAACATCACAATCCAGGCACGCGGAACTCTTAATGCACTTTATTTATTGCTTGAATGGTCTATACACCAAAATTGGCCCTACTATGATTGCATAATCACAAAAAGCAAAAGAAAACAAAAGGAGGCAGGGCATTTTGGACATTTCACAATACAGTTTGGTAGGGTAAAGCCGAGCATGAGCTGTGACCCAAAATGCCAGACCAAAGGGGCCTCGACTTCGGGTTGGTGCTATGCAATAAGGTGCACACCTCTGAGCTGTCGAATCATGCATTCGACGGCTCGGATCTCATCTTGGCAATCAACGATCGAGAGCCATTCATTGCTAAGATGAGATCCGAACAGTCGAATGCACGATCCGATGGCTCAGAGATGCACAACACGGTGTTGCGCACACCACTGCACAGCACCATCCCCCAATTCCTTTTTCCCCTTTGGTAGTTTGGACCAACCCTAGATAGACCTAGCACTGATGTGAACAAAAAGTCGGTCTCCAATAAATTGATGCACAAGGACCCACAAACATTTATGGATATGTCCATTTCATGACCACCCAATAGAAAAAACAGAAATGCTCAAACAATTATCAAATACATAAGAGTACATGTTGTCCATCACTTAACAATTATTCTCAAGTTACGTCGTCGAATGAGTATCGAATTGTAGTTCAATATATGCAACGTGACTAAATGTTTGATTTTTTACTAATAAACTTTTGAATTGAATTAAACATGTCTTGGGTATGTAATCTTACAAAATGTGTTATTATCAATTCGATCCCTATCAATCCAATGCCCTTTGCTATTAGTGTCATCAATCAAACGGACCCGTAATGTATTAACATATAGCAGTGTCGAGTAAAAAATGCTAACACCACAAGCACTTGCACAAACACCGTCACATGCATTGTGAGGGTATTTGTGTATGTGTTTGTGGTTCTCTAGTCCGAGTTTGAATTGAAATGTCTGGGCTCGAGCTCAGCAATCTCACCACCTGAGCTTAAAAACCAGCAGTCTAGACTTTTTCACTACTCACAGGCACAATAGAATCTGAACCATTCAGTTTAAAAATTGCCCCCACGAGTTGTGTTTTCTAAAGCTGCCTCACAGGCCACAGCCAGTGGCTCCTACTAAAATGAGTTCAGGTGATATTTTGTTGAGAGATAAAAGATCTCTCACCACTATCTTTCCATTGTACAATATGACATGGTATTATAACCAATGGGTGGAGGAGAATAAACCCAAGGGGTTTTTGGCCAAGAGGGCACGAGAAAGCAATAAGTTCTTATCCTCCATAAAATCGCATGTTCGAGACCAAACATCCCAAACCTAGGAGCCACTGGAGGGTTTGCCCAATGCGCGCAAGCTATCCCGAACGTCCAGGTTTTTAAAAAAGAGGTTGAGGAGAATTGTGTTAGGAACACAATAATCCACAAAGATTCACGAATTTTCCATGACATGGACCCCATACAAGGGGATGGGCTGACCACCGGATCCTTTCAATTTCCAAACTCACCCCACATGCAACAACAAATCATTGTACTCCGTATTAATGAGCGAAAACCACCCCATGAAATTTAAATTCCGAAAGACATATCATCCAGCTTGCAACAACTAAGCAAAAAGGCCTAAACTCCTATGAAGTACCCACCACATATATAGCCATGGCTTTCTACCATAACCTTCATCTACCTTATGAGCCATGGCATCTGCAGAAGAGAAATTACTCTTTTCAAGCCTCTTAGTCTTCTCCCTCATTGCCACGGTCTCATCACGCGGTGCAGTTTACACCCCTCCAACTGTTCCAAGTTTAACAAATCGCTTCAACCGCGTCTCGATCAACCAAGGCTACTCTGAATCCTTCGGACACTCAAATATCCGCATACTGAATAACGGGTCCAATGCCAATCTCATCCTGGATAAATCTTCAGGCAAGTATTTCCCCAAAAATAGCTTCAACATTGATCACTGAAATTTAGCTTTCACAGTTTGTTTCACAGGTTCTAACATCGCAAATTGTTTAGCAGGTTCTGGATTGGTCTCGCGGAGCAAATACAACTACGGATTCTTCAGTGCTTCAATAAAGCTACCATCTGGTTTCACATCAGGAGTTGTAATAGCCTTTTATGTAAGCTAGCCCTTCCACTCATAGAGCTGGCTTTACATTCCACTCGATCACAGTACAGTTTCAAGTCAACGAGGGGCATTCCATAGTAGGGCTCTGTATGTATAGCGTAAAGTAGACTAGACATGGTAACTCTTTGACAACTATATTAGGGTCAACTTAAACTCCGCGGGGGAGCAACATCATCGTCCACTAGCAGGGAACCCATTTAAAGCCAAGGGCAAAGCCTCATATGGGTTGACCCCACACGAGTTGAAAGCACTTGCAAAGTTCCAAACCTGTCACCTATGAGGGAGTAAACCCATTAATCATAAGTCCCAAGTCTTGACCACCACAACCCCTTGGGGTGTGCACACATACTAGAAACGATAATACGTGCATCAAACATATGGATTTGGTGAGACCAAGGGATTCACATCTACCACGGGGTAGTACCAGGTTTAAGCCCAAATTCAGGCCGAACCGTTATTAGATGCAACTTCCCTCTCCGTTGTACCCTTCCTCATAAGTTAGGGTTTTGGCACAAGTGGTGATTAGCATTTCCAAAGATTGGTTCTTGGGAGCTCTGGGATTCCAACCACTGCCAACTGCCAGCATTTATATGACACTGAATTCTCCTACTTTGTTGCATTATGCCTCTACATACATAAGCATGTTTCCATCCCCACATGCAAAATGGGGCTGCACGTGAAGGAGGGTGTTGGTCTTGCTTGATAGCCTGATAGCCATCTCTTTATACCCTAAGTTTTTGAAACAATTGGTGACTTTTAACATTTACACCCTCTGGCACAATTTTGCAGTTGTCTAATGCAGACCTTTACCCTCACAACCATGATGAGATTGACATTGAATTGCTTGGTCATGAGAAGAGAAGAGACTGGGTAATGCAAACAAATATCTATGGCAATGGAAGTGTCCGCACAGGGAGAGAAGAGAAGATTTACCTCTGGTTTGACCCAACACAGCAGTTCCACCAATACAGCATCCTCTGGAACAGTCACCATATAGTGTAAGAAAACAAACTACACAGATTACTGCACTCTTCGGTTATGTTGTGAATTGTCTCATATTCATATTATCCCGTTCGTGACTTGCACTCCAAACGGTTACATAACATTTCCCTATATATTGCCTATAAGGAAAAAGAACATTTCTCTATATACGTCCAGGTTTTCAATGCACTACTGTTTCTATGGGAGAGTAACACATTGTTGGCTCATTATTCTCTCCTCTTCTTTAGTTCTCCCATGAATGTAAGTTTAAGCTAACCACATAAATCATTTTCATTCTAGTTTGAATGTGTTGTTTTTTGTTCTCCGTCAAAATAGTACAACTACAAATGACATTTACCATTAAACCAACAATGCAGGTTTCTAGTGGACAATGTACCAGTTAGAGAATTTGTTCACAATTCTGCCAGTTCCTCTGTTTACCCATCAAAACCCATGTCGGTTTTCGCAACAATTTGGGATGCATCAGAGTGGGCAACTCATGGGGGGAAATATCCGGTTAATTACCAGTATGCACCATTTGTTGCTTCATTTGGGGAGATGGAAATGGAAGGCTGTGTTTGGAACCCAAATGTCTCAGCTGCGTCTTGCCCTAGGAGTAGTGGGCTTTCTAGTTTGGACCCAGTTGAGGGGCAGGAGTTTGTGAAGCTATCACAGGAGCAGATCAATGGATTAGAATGGGCAAGGGGGAAGCTAATGTTTTATTCTTACTGTAAAGATACAACCAGATACAAAATTCTACCACCAGAGTGCAAGCCTAATTAACCCCTGTATGGAATTCCATTAGCAAATGGAGTGGCAGCCAAGTGGTAGGGTTGCCCTATTCTCCTTGCACGAGGTGAGGGTTCAAACCCAACCAGCCCCATCCCCCCTTTTCTTAGTAGTAGAGGATTTGCCTTGTTCAAAAACAAAAAATTACATTCACCTAAAAGGCAGAGATGAATAAAAAACATATAGGGATGCTTGAAAAAAAGGATTTATTACGACCACATTGTAAAGCAGAGGTTCTTTTATGTCACCAATCATGTAATGACAAAAGTGTCAAAGGTTCCAATGTTCTACGCAGACAACCTGTGTTATAACTTAGCATCCACAATCCTATAACTTCAATGCTGATTTCGGATTTGTTGAGAAAAGAAATAAGAAAAAAAAAAAAGTAAGAGTTTATAAGCAAATAATGCAAGTTTTCCCAATCTTTTTTCATGGTCCAAAAATGAGAGCCTGAAACTTCTCAAATAACTATATGCTTCTTTTTTGGGTAAATGAGAGATTCATTAAAAAGAGCAAAAGTCAGGAAAAAGCAAACAAATGAGAGATTCATTAATAAAAAAAATTCTATTCTAAAATGAAGAGAATTCCATTGCGTAACTTCGTAAATAAGCCACTAGCCAGTTAGAGAAGAGTCAGAAGAGCTGAATGAGTATGAACAAAACTCAAGCTATATATTCAACGTTCGACATTTAAAGGGGACACGGCATCCTGAGCCGAAAATAATACCAAAATTTAAAAGCTTATTGCAAACTATAAGCAACGAGCTAAAAACCTAACCCCAAAAGCATCTTCCGCAGCTTCCAACAAAAAATTCTTTCTTATCTTATGTGAGCTATTTTCACACACAAACTGCACACAGTGAACCACATAAACACAAGCACAAACTCTCAAAACAAATAAATGACGCCAAAAGCAGATGCACCAAATGGGACAACAAATGATATAGATTCAGCTATTACTTACAAATCACACGTGGCTCCCTGAACCGTCATGTGTTGAACCATTGAGGGGTTTCAATCCCTATCAACTTCTCCCTCAAAGATAATATAATGACGATGTTATTCCTGTTAACAGGACAAAAAAGTGGAGGATGAAATTAAGTTACAGATCTGGTTTCCAATTTTTGTCACACAGAAAAAATGACTCTTTCTCTCAATACTTCACATCAGTAATTAGCTAATTCATTCAACAGCAAAAGGCTAAAGCTAAACTATGCAGTAGCCTCAAACTTTTCCAGCCATCCCACGCTATCTGGTTGGAAGAAAATCCACTTTCATAAGAACAGTAGTTGTCAAGTCAAGTTGAAATGTGTTACAGATGCTCAGAAAGAGAGACAAAGAAAGTATCATACACAAAGCATGTACAAAAGGGGATACGGACAGAAATCAGTTACGCGGTGTCTTACAGCATCATTAAATCCATTGTAGGAAAGAATATCTAGTTCTATCACTCAGACAGGCATGAAGTGGGCAACAACCATAATAATTGGAATAGCTCAAGTCCTCTTGATCTTTGAAAATGTGCCTATTTCTGAAAAGTAGGTGCTTTGAGTTCCACTGCCAAGCTGATTTGCACGTGCCTGTGGATTTGACAGCTCAATCCCCTGCCACAGAAAAACGACGTTCTGAATCACTACATAAACGTATCACACAAATATGTTCTATACGATGTCTATCTACATATAAACACACGCATATTTACATGAAAATGGCTTCGATAACCAAATATAAAATTCCGCTATATAACAGGATTAACATTATTATGTTACTCCCAAAGAGATGGACACGTTGTACAAGAAAAACTGACTTCACAGAAAAAACTCGGTAAACAGATATTTTAACACAAGTGACGTGCACGACAACTAATATGATGGTGAACAATACAAACAAGGTCTTAGTGAAAGAGCTCTTGAAGTCAAAGAGCTGACACCAAGAGAAGTGACCAATTGTCCAAAAAGATAAAGCTATAAGAGAAAAAGCAAACAGTGTATAGCAAGCTTTAGCATGAAGGTTGTCCAAACACTCCGAACAAAAAAACAAAAATAAAAACAAAAACAAAAAAACTCTAGCATTAGCATAAATTTTTTTTTGACAAGAGCATTAGCATAAACTGTGAGCACCGAGTCATATACTTGCTGGAGTGCTTAATCGTAAACACTCTATAGCCACAAAGAGCTGATCAGCTTCAATATGTAGCCACGTACACTTACTAAAACAGAAGCCAATGCCCCAAAATCCTTCTAAAGCCTGCTCTCAATTTCTTAAGATGTATTGGAAAGATGGTACAACTATGCTCTATAAATGCTAATACAGATTATACTGATCTACCCAGGTCCGTTTGAAACTGATTTAGCTTTGCCTTTTGGACTCTCGCAAAAGGGATTGGAAGTAGGAAAGGACTTAATCACCTACTCCAACATGAAACACTAGAAGAGACTACAAGATGCTGTATTTTCAGGGTTGGTAGAATTTTTCATGAGCAAATAGATGAAACACGGATCGTTCCTTCAAGATTGCAATTTACTATCCACTCAATTTTCACAAAAAATTATCAGAAATACCTGAATTGCTAAATCAGCATGCACAGATATAAGTATACTGAGATGCTTTGGAATGTTAAGGAGTGGAATAAACCTGCACAGGTGTAAAGGCCAAACTTGAAGTAAGTCCTGAGGTAGCACCACTGCTTCCATAGTTCTTTTCCTTGAACCTGAAAATAGTACAACCTCCATGAGAACCCATAGACGGGGGGATGACATCAACCATTAACTAGTAAAATGGATTATGATTTATGACTCAGGTTTATCTTCTTCCCCCTTTTTTTTTTTTTGATAAGTAAATATACGACTCGGGTTTAACAAATCCGAATAGCACAAAAAAGGGGTATACCAACTAATCAATACATTATGACTGGAGAATTAACACAAAATAATGAGGTAGAAAAAAGAAACCCACTTCTTAGCTACTTTTGCAGCGAGTTTGCTTTGACCCACTGATACACGCAACCTTCCATTCCCAGCCTGACCAAGCATACCATATCCTTCTCCAAGTCCATCACCTATTCCAAGAAGTAGCATAGAAGCATGGAATGAGTTCCCACTCTGTAGTAATCTTAAAAAAAAAAAAAAAACAGCAGCCGCAAACAGGCAGACAGTTTACATACTTTCTATTTAAAGTTACTGATTAAGCTGTAGAGGTTTATGTAATCCAAATTTCTAGCATCTAATGCTATGTTTGGATTGGTGTTTGAAATTTTTTTTGAAAAATAGTAGGGGTAATAAGTGGGGAGAGATAGAGAGAGAAATGTTGAAAGTAGGAGGAATCTAGGGGGAATTTTAAAAAAAATTCTTTTTGAATTGTAAAGAGAACAAGGCATGATCCAAAATTATTGAAACATACCCAAGGAACTCTCTTCAGGGACACCAAACTGCATCCTATTAGCCATCTTCCTCATGTCCGTTATAGCATATCTGATATTAGAAACATTAAGTAACAAAAATCAGGCAGCCATATTATATCCCACAAACAAACCTACCAGAGAGAGAGTATGTTGAGGCAAGTCAGAGTAACTATAATACCTTTCCTTCATCTTCCTCAACCGACGGCCACCTCTCTTTTTCTTGGGCTCAGAATCAGGAACTGGAAGAGGTTTAGGTTGCTTTGCTGGAGGTGGCTCTTGCCACTTTTCAATTTTCTTATGAATCTCATCGCGGAAGGCTCTCCCTGTCTTCCCAGTTGGATCTCCTCTAATAGAATCAACACGTGCCGCAAGCGTCGATTTTGAAGCCAGTAGACGGCAGGCACGCATCCTTAGAGAAGGGGGTGTACTCTGAAGTATCTCTGCCTGTTCAATATAACCCACACGAAACTGGGATGTTGCAGTAGAAAAACCTGCTAAGTTCTTTTTCTTAGCACCGAGGAGCTGAACATTGCAAGCAGGCATCTTAGCTAATGCTGATAGACCACCAGCAGTCCCCATAAGTTTTGCCGCAACTGCACTCCCAACAATAGCAGAAAGATTTGGCGCAATATATCCCATTCTACTCTCCACGAAATCAAGCACCTTTTTCTTTGATGAATCAAGAACAAGAGCACGATCACATGCATCAATTGTCTTTTGAAGGACTTCCTCCGGAAGTGGTTTACCACTAGTGGTTGACGCAGTAACCGAAACCACCATGATAATTGCTGAGGGTAGAAGTCCTTCAAGATCAACGAGGGTTAAGTCCATCTCATTGCCAATCTTTTTAACAACTCGAGCATAATCAATAGGGTGATGAACAAGTGATTCAAGCTCAGGAAATTTCAGCCGATATTTATCTCGGATAAAATTATGGATGATAACAATCTCATTCTCAATGTCAACTGACAATGCATTGCAGTCCACTATAAGCTGGTACTCGGGATCGTCTTCTAGAACAATGCCATTATCTGACATATCCGATCCCTTTTCAAGAGCATCTTCAACTTTCTGCAAAAAGAGAGCATGTGTCAACTGTTTTCCCATATGAATATCCAAAATCAGGAAACTCAGCGATGTTGATTAATAGACAAGTTACAAATGAAGAACAAGGAAAGTATGTTAGTAACAGTAGCTTGCAAAAAAATTAAAAATTTAAATGCAGATAAAATCCTATAGTATAAGATTCATAAGAATGCAGAACTAAAGAAACAAGAGAGAATTAAGTAGTAAAAAAATCAGCAAACATATATCTGGTGTCAAAATAGGACAAACTAACCTTCATGATATCAATGTACCGCTGCGTTTTCTGTAATTTAGAGACACTGTCTAGATCGTCGTAATTAAGATTTTCTATATCTACCATGTCCCCATCTATGTCTTCTTCCATGTTTTCCGTATCGACATTGTCTTCACCCTGAAAGGAAAAAATTAATTTCCACAAGGAAAAATATTAGTGATAGCCCAATAAGTATAACCTGTCCCAGGAAAGATGACAAAGTTATAACCTGACCAAAATACAAGTTAAATAGTGGAGAAAGAAACTCACAGAAAGATTAGCTTCATTGTCAGATAATTCATCAAGGTCAGCAAGGAAAGAATCAGCAAGAGTTGCCTGAAGCAAACACAGCATATTTAGTAACACAATGTGCAGCAATCTGCTTAAGAAGCATATTTCACTTCAGCAAATTACTTAGTTTCAGGTGGCAGTGATATGGTCCTTACGGCAAATAAAGTTCTTGTTTTGAGTGATGGAGACAGGAAAATCAAAATGTATAACTTAAAGGAACAATATAAAGGGTAAACTACAGCATAAATTCACTGTGTTGCACTGGTTAGTAGTTAACCTATAAAACCACCAGATAAATTCCTAAAAACTTGATTCAATTAGTTTATACAATAACTTGAGTATATTCAGCAAGAAAGAATGTCTGAAATACCGTACTTTTTCTTCAACTCTTTCTCAAAGCACACGTTACGAGTAGCTAAAGCATGTCAGACACATATGCTTTACTTACATGAAACAATCGTGGTCCTCATGGGATGAAGTGTCATCCACCACATGTCCTGAAAAACTTTGACAATATACACACATGTATCTTCCTCAAAATGGATGGTGGATGCTTCTATTAAGGGCGTATTGTATCAAGTCATGACAACCAACCGTGTCATGAAAAGGGTCCAAGATAGGCACTTCAACGTAGAGTATTCACCACAGGCAAAAAAATAACTCTGCAACCCACCACACCACACCCAACCTAACCTTCTCATTTGGTAATTCGTTTTTTCAACCTTGCAAAAAGAAATCGGAAATTGATCTAACCTAAACCCAACCCCAACTACACAAATTGGTATCGGAACCTCACACACCAATATGATGATACTCAGCCTGATGCAACTCCATCACTGGACCAAGTGGTCCTTGGCCTAATTGGGTAATTCACAGGCTCATATGTTTGTTACAATCACTAACAAGCAAGAACATAAAAATCGATAACAACTATTATTATTCATCTGTCAATACATGCCTTAGAACTAACCTAAACATGCAACTAAGTACTAACCTAAATGGGAGAAAAAAGAAGAAGCAGATTCCATCAATTCAACCAAAAAAACAAGTGAAGCAAGTAATTACATGAAGTTTAACTCGAAAAGTCAAAATTGCAAGAAAACTTACCATGTCTTAAACTCCCAGCAATGGTGGATTGTGCTTCCAAAGGTTCTTCCTACAAAAAATAAACAAATTCAATAAAACAAACAACTCAACATATCAAAAAATAACTAAAAAAAATCACCGAGGAATAATTGGGAAGTAAGATATAACAAAAGATGTGCAACCCTAGGGAAATCTTGGTGAATTAGAACCAAACAGATCAACGGGTGTGGTTGTTTGGTGAATTAGGCACTGAAGGAGAGCTTTTTGTTATAAAAAAAAAATAACTACAAACACTAACGGAGGAATAATTGGGAAGTAAGATAAAACAACAGATGCAAAACCCTAGGGAAAGCTTGGTGAATTAGGAGCAAGCCGATCAATGGGCGTGGTTGACTTATGGTTGTTTGGTGAATTAGGTGCTAAAGGAGAGCCTTTTTTTCGGGTGGTTTTGTTTTATGGTTGCCTGTTGTATCATCTATGTTTGTGGTTGTTCTGTGATGTATCAAGAAATTTTCATTCGCGGTGAACGCTGCCAGATAAACTGGAATCCTTTCTTCCTTGTTGTCAATTCTACTCAAATACCACTCCATTGAACTTGTGTGGAAACCTTGCCTGTCAGGTTCAAACAGATATATACGGGCATCGGTTAGGCCACAAAATTTGGGCGCCCAGTGTTCGTGTGTTTGTAGTTACAAAAGTGAACATATAGGGAGAGATATGTGTGTATGAACCAACGCACAACACACATACACAACAAGAGAGAGACAGAGACAGATGAAGACAGAGAGAAAGACGGGAACAGAGAGCGAGAGCGAAAGCGAGAGAGATATACCCGGACTGATCGTAACAAGCCCCGCCGGCGATCAATCGGGATCTGAGCCTCACTCGTGATCGCGAGCGGAGGGACGAGAGAGAAACAGACAGTGAAGAAACCCTAGTCTGAAGAAACAGACAAGTAACGCTTTAATACGAAAGGAAATTTCCAAAATTCTTATAAATTTTGTGGTTTTTCTGTTTTCAAATATGATTACTAAAAATTAAATTCTTATAAATTTTCTTGGAATAAGAATATGATTATTACTAATTAAATTCCTAGGAATATAATACCTAAATTAATTTCATTCTAGTGTTAAAATTAATTCAGTAATCTTATGCATGAAAGAATTTAATTTGAAAATTTATCAAAATCAACATTTCTTTTTTACTTTGAGCTAAAAATCCAAGATTACCATGGAATAAGAGAGGGATCAGATTCTCACTCAATCTGACAATATGGTACCTGGTTGAATGTGTAATCAAAAATTACATTTTTATTGTTGTCTCTTGCAATCGTCGGAATCATGGAAGTATGTTAGTCACATTTCTATTGCTATCTTTTCTAACGTCAAAATCATGAAATTAAGGATTGGAAAAGAAGATTTGAAGGAACAAATAGAGAGACGGAGGGTGGGTTGGAGATGTTCTAACAGTTCATCACCGTAAAGATGAAAGGCCATGTTCGTTTGAGTATTTGAATTTGTTTTAACTTTGTTTTCCAATCATTACCCTATATCTTTCTTTAATCATTACCCTATTTCTTCAATTATTAATTTCATTTCTCTCTCTATCTCTCTCCAATCATTACCTATCTCTTCAATCATTACCCTATTTCTCTCTCCATCCACTACCAAAACTAAAATACCCAAAGTTTCAAAACGAACAAGGCCAAAGTTTTTTGTGATTTGTAGTTAAGAAAAGTTCGTTGGTTAGTATATTGTTGAATTGACTACTCTTTACTAATTGCAACTTTAATAGATGGTTTGTTTGTCAATTGCAAGTATTGAACTCTCATGTTGCCCTGGCAAAAGCCACTATTGTCCTACTTCGGTAATAAGACAAGATAAGAAACCTCTTCAAAGGCAGAGAGGCAGTTTGGATTCATCCATTCCTGATAAACTCCGAAGACCTGTAATCACCATTTTACCTCTTGGATTTTCTCCATTTTTGTGCTCAAATATAGAGTATTGGATTTTCTAGTCTCAGTTGATAACCTTGTTGATGGAGTTTTACTAGTCCTTAGCCATGGAGGATCTCTTTTTCTAGATGCTGCTTTAGTTGTGTTGTGATCAACTACTGTCATGCGCAATACACCAAGCCAACGAGGGGAATATGCAATGTTCTAAAAATCGCTCGGCGATAGTCGAGCAATTGGCCACTTTCGAACGATTAATCAGATTAATTTGTGCATATTAATTAGTAATTGGCGATTAATCTGTGTATATTAATTAGTTATCGGCAATTAATCATTAGTCAATCCTAATCGAATATGTCTCGTCAGCGATTAATCGCCTTAATTACTTGTTTTAGAACTCTGGGAATATGCAGAGTGAAAGTCATCAGGACAGGGTTTGTAGACATACTTTGACCTGGTTGCATTGCAAAAGAGGATTACCAATACACTTAAAAACAATGTAAAAAAAAATATCATAGACATAACTGAGAATTTAGTCCAAGTTAAACTAGCTGCAAATTGGCATCACCCAGTTCTCGTTTTGTATGTTCAATCACTATTTGCAAATTCTCAGTCTCTCTAAGCATTGTTTCTCTATCAACTTCTTGAGCTTTTCCTTGTACTTTCTCTTCGACGTTCACCAGAAACCCATCTCTCCGATCGTAGAAGTAAATCATACAAGCCACCCATTTAATCACATTTCCTACGCAAATCAGGGTAGCTGATACGATAACTACTCCCACTCTCTTGTAGCAGCCGAAATACAGGGACAACGACCGCAAACCGAGTTCCCAAAGAAAGAAAACAAGCATCAAGAGGAGTCCATCACCCTTACTATCTCTGCTAAAACGATCGGTGAGCGCAAATGCCCCCCTCCCACATATGCCCTTCTCCAAAACAGAAATCACAATACTCATGGTCCAAATTGCGCTCCATTCCAAGTACTTCGTTAGCAGAACTATGCACGCTGCTGCAAATAATCCCGAGACAAAGAAGTAGCCATGGGAAATGTTTCTTACGATGAAGAAGTAGAGCGTCGCTATCCATATCGATCCAAGAATCACACAATTTGATGTGTAGAAAACACAGATTAACGTGATGATCGAAGGGCTTTTGAACCTGGCTTCGATATAATTTTGTACCATCAATCCTAGTGCCATCGGTTTCTCCCCGGTGTACAACTTTGATGCTGAATCAACAGTTAAAATCCCATTGAAGAGCTCTAGGAGACGAAGTGGGAAAAAATACAAGAACCCCACTTGTATCAAATCCACACAAAAATCCTTCGATAATCGGCCTTGTAAAAAAAATGGCAGTGGCCAGCCATGGTAGAAGTAACTATAGGGCGGCTCTGTGATTTTCGAGGCTTTAACGAGTGTCCCTCCAAGGATCAATTCGAAGAAAACCATGATACCGAAGAGAGGGAGGGAGATTAGAAAGATGAATCTTATGAAGTAGATGTTTGAGAATGAGATTCTTACAGCCTTTTTGAGTATACCAGAGACTTCTAGCTTTTGACTCACCCCGGCATGACTGTTGTCCATTTGTGAGCTTACCTTTTCTTTTTTCCCCAACCTCTACTCTAGCATCAATGGTGGTGGATTCTTGATCGAGAAGTGAGGGAGAGAGAGAGAGAGAGAGAGAGAGAAGTCTCCTCTTGAACTTATGGTATTTGCTATATATTGTATTAACTTATGCAGACTACAGAGAAAGAGAGAAGTCTTCTCTTGAACATATTGCGCTAGTTGTGTTTATGCTATTGATTTTTTTTTTTGTATTTATTAGTTTTACGGAAAATTTTTATGTGATATAGGTTCGTATCAAAAAAGTAAAAAATTATGAATTTTACATAAGTATTTAAGGAAATATCCAAAAAAAAGTCAATTTTTGAATTTTTTCTTGGATATTTCCAAGAATACTTGTGTAAAAATCATAATTCTTTACTTTTCCGGTTCCTCTCATCAAGACGAGCCCATATCACATAAAATTTTAGCGTAAAAACTAACAAACGCGAATTTTTTTTTTGAATAAAGACAAAACCAAAAAAGTTGTGATGCATAAATTAATCACTAGCGTGAACGGGACAGTGAAGAAAGGAATGGCGGGGAAGACTTGGCTTGGGGTTGTTCATGTGTGATTGTCAATGTAATGATAATTAGTTAATGGTTTGAATATTTATTCCCCTAACAATTTAAACATTTTTGGTTGCATCTACCCCTTCATTTTCCATCCTTTATATATATACTCCCGAACTAGATATTGTGAGCGTCGGGTCATAGGGATCATTCAAATTAATTGGTCGATAACAACACATCCGAGAGCATAATAATATATGTATCATGTTTTAAATTATTTGGGTTACTGCAAAGGGATATAGGCCTGTATAAGAAATTCAATCCTTAGGTCATCTTAGGGAGCCTATAAATCTCCGTGAGTGCGTGGTATGGTACCCCAAGTTAATTATTAGGGTCGTCCAAATTTTTTGTTCGGTTCCTTTGACCAGACAGAAGGAAGATTGAATGTCTTGGTAGAGGTAGCCGGTGTTGTGTCATCTTGAATTCGTTTTAGGGTTGGAGAATTCGTGTCAAAATTCTATTAATTCTAAGTCGGTTCATTTGTTTTTTGCGCTAATCATGTCATGTCATTTCCGATTTATGTTCAATCCATATTATGTCAAAGATATGTGTCAAAGATTTATCTGTACTTGTAGTCTTAATATATTAGATGTTTAGATAGTAGTAATATTAGATTTGTATAACCTTTTTTTCCTCTCAAGATTTGAATTTCATCATATTAATCTCTATTCAATGTGAAGTTTTTCAAAAAATTGTTTAATACGGAAAATTTCTACATTTGAAGAGGAGGTCTTATTTATTTAGTACTAAGTTGTTTCCTCTTGTTAGGTTGATTAAAATAGCATTTAAAATTACAAAAAACTACATTATTGTCAAAATTCTTTTCCTCGTAATTTCTGTATAACTGAAAGAGGGCAGATATAATAAAGACATGTTAATTTGTACACAAGCTACCGAACGTTAATTAGTGTTGTTCTTTTTCAAATGTGTAACAATGTAATTAAGGAGATAACTCTTGTGAAATTTTAAAGTACTCGTAAGCGCACGAATCATATCGAAAGTATAATTATGCAAGTGCGAGGTCGAACCCACAAGGGACTTGTGTATATTTATAGGAAAACTAAAAAAAAATAAAACTGATTGAATAATCCTAATCTAGTTAACAAAAATATTGATTTGTATTTTAACTAAGAACTAAAAAAAAAATAGTGAAAACACATAAATAAGTTGACAATTGAACAAACTTGATAAAAGAAACGCGACTAAGATTTTAGAATCCACACTCATGGATTCATAGCAATTACTAACAAACTTTTAGTTACTTTCCTACTCATTTTTGTTAGGAATATGTGTGAAAGAAATAAAAGAAGGGGTTGAATTTTAATATACAATTAGATGACTCACCATTTTATAAGGCTTAGCCTTTTAAATCTATATGGATTGTACATTGGGTTTATGTAATGTGGTATGAACTCTGTGGATATTCCTCAACACATTGGGCCTATGCGCGCACAAGAAAATCTCAGGCGGATCAGACTCCCAACAATCTAATATCATCATCACATTCTGATTACAAAAGGTATCCAGTGCTTGAAATCAATAGTTGCAGAACAGAACTAAATAATTATCTAGCAATCCCAAATCATGAAAAAAGCTTAATTGAATCCATATCCATATCCAAAATTACTAACTTAATCAAAATGAGGTAAGAATGATTATTCGATTAAATCAAGCATTCAGAAAATAAATAAAGAGTCTACAAATAATTACTACAAAATAGGAGGTTTCATCCTCAACGAAGGTTTATTTTCCCTCTTAATTCCCAGCCAAAACCCCCCAAAAACCCTACCAAGGCCTATTTTGGCTAAAATATTCAAATCGATTATTTTTTGTCCTTATTCAAAAAAAATTGCATTTGTTAATTTTTGTCGAATTTTTGTGAACTATTACTTCGTCATGACGAGAGGAATCTATAAAGTAAAATAGCTTCCTTGTTTGTTTCCTACACATAAAATAAAGATATATTTATTTATAATTTATTTGTATTTACATCCGATCAAAATCTAATTTTTTCTGATACAAACCAAAGTTAAAAAATAATTCATTTGGATTTTTTTTATCCAAATTGTTTTGAATAAGTCTCCCCAATGTAGATGCCGAGCACTTCCAAAGTTTAAAAAAAAAAAAAAAAAATTTCCCTTTAGAATTGTCTTAGGCTACAAGTCAAACCCAAATAAGTTTTTTATTTTTTTATTTTTTAGCCTTTTTATTTTTTGGCCACAACGATAACAGATGATATTATAGATTTAAGAAACTGTACATCAAGAGGAAACTCTATCCCTAAACAAAGGATCAAGAAACCAAATAGAAGGGGACTCAGTTCAAAGACTATACCCAACTCCAACTAAACCAATCGCTCAAAACAAACGGGACACTGCAAAAAATCAACCAAAAACACCCACATAGGGGTGATAGAAGCCCCACAAACAGGGAGAAATCCCACACAGGGGACACCAAAGAAAAAAACAAGAAAAAAGAGAAAAACCGGTAACGGATCCGGACGGAGTCCACCGTACCGGAGCAAACTTCATTCACCCACCTAGATCTCCTACTCCGGCGGGAGGAGGACGCCTCCGGCAACCACGATTTGCAAGCCCCTACATCCAAAAGTCGTCGGACTGCACGACGGAAGAGGCGGAGGAGGGCCGGCGGATGGTGGTTTGGAGGGGAGGAGGATGGGGGTGGAGAGGGAAAGAGAGAAAACCTTTAAAATCTATAATCGAGAGATTGAAAAATCCCACGAGGGGGAGAAATCCCTCCCCTCCCATCACCCATCCCAATTAAGTTGGATCACCAATCAGCATCTAAGTCAATATCCAAATTCCAATGAAGGACCACGTGACTTGCTTAATCTTGGCCATATTCCTCCAAATTATGGAATTTCATATTCCTTAATTAATTGCATGTCCTTTCAAAAAACTACTCCACTTAAAATTAGTGGCTCATCAAATTCGCTGCTTTTTATTTATTTTTCAATCGGTAGGTGTTTATTCATTAATCACAAGAAGAAATATCCAACGAGTCCCAAGTCAATTTGCATGTAGAATTTGAGCTCCACTTAAAATTAGTGGCCCATCAAATTCGTTGCTTCTTACTGGTCAACTGAGCCCCAGCGGAGAATTCTTCCTCCTAGTCCTAGGTTAATGGAGAGTCAGGAGATAGGACATACTTGGCTATCAAATCAGTCACCCTAATATAACCATGAGGAATAAAACTGAAAAATATGAATTAAAAGTACTAGATAAAGTTAAAATGTCTTCAAATAATCACTTCCAAACTGTTACATACTAATCAAGCTCCTCCCTTCCAGCATCCAAATGATTTTCTGAGCATCTCCTTCGAAAATAATGTTGTTACTCCCACAATCCAACAAGCTAGCCACTGCCATGCGCATCAAATTCGCTTCGTCGGGGTCTTCTAATTAATTTGGATTGGGTTGAGCCCACTGCCATGAAGCCTTTTTGTGTGGTAAGTCCAAAATACCTACGCAACGTAAATAGATAATAATAATAATAATAATAAGCCATAAATAACAATTAGATGCAGACTACAAATGCAAGTATGCGAGTCTTTTTAGTACTACATATATTTTGTGTTCATCAATAACTAGCTGGTGGACAATCGCATTACAACTTTCAATTGCTCAATTTGGTACGAGCAATGTTTGCATGAATTTGTAAATATTCACTCGCGCGTAATGTTTTGATAAAGTTCTAAATAAATACTACTTACTTTGGTAGAGATACTATGGTACGAGTTCTAGCAACTAAATTGACGACTTTTAAGTTTCTCTTTTCTTCGTTAATGATGGTCACTTTTGTTACTTAGCTCTTTTTTCATTGTAGGAGTAATTGTTTTTCCCTTCTATTCCTCCACGTTTGAATTTCCTGCAATTTATTGCTCCATCTGCGACATTGGGCCGGATTGGTTGTTTGGCTGTCGCTTTAAAGGATAATTCTGGGCTAATTAATTAATTTACACTACAAAGGGCCATTTATTTTCACACTTTCCTTCTTTTTTTTTATTGGCAATTACTTTTTTTGTCTTTTATTTATGTAAAATTAATAAACTACTCTTAGAACAAGTCCAATGGCACACAAATGGCTCAAGCCATTCCCAAAAAATAACAAAATTGGCAAAAAAAAACGATAACCCAATAGGTTTCCGTTTGTGCAGCCATAAAATGATTGAGCCATTTTTGGAGCCAGTTTCACCCCAAAATTGCTTGGCCATTTTTGCCACATCATCCAAAACCAACTAACAATCCTTCCCTCCTGTTTTTGCTCAAGCCATACCTGTTGCCGAAGCCAGAGCGGATCTAAAAAATCTTTGAGTGTGTTCTGTTCGGTCAGGGCCGACCCTGAGTTTTCGGAGGCCTAAAGCCATAATGAAAATGAGGTCTTTTATGAATTTTTAAGACAAACACAAAATAAACAAATCACCTTTTTCAAAACAAAAATAGCACTGATCAATAAGAAAAAAAATCCCAAATAACCGACCATTTTAGTATTTCAAAAGCATCACTTAAATATCAATAGTTCAAAACAGTCACCCAACTTGCAATATTTTAGAGGCATTACTTAAATATCTCCCTTCTTACAGTTTTGGCAGGAAAAATACTAATAATAATGTCCAGAAATAAATTTTTTAGGCATCATAATTAAAAATCTACAAATCTCCAACATAATTGAATAATTAAGACTATAAAATTATTAATTAAAGAGAGTCTCACTTCTCATAAACAATATTAACTCACTGTAATCACAGACTTCAAGGTTTAAGGCTTTAAGCAATATAAAATCATTTTCAAACTTCAAGCAATATAATTTATTAAATTTAAGATCGCTTGTACTAGCTTTGGATTCAAGAAAATCGGCCATAGAATCGAATTAAGAGTGGAAAATGGAAATTTGCATTGGAATGTTGGATCAAACCAAAGAACTCATAATTCAAGACAACCCTTGTTCGTTCTTCACTAGTGGTGTGGACTGGTGGTGCCAACGACATGCCGTGGTGGTGTGAGCGGATTTAGGAAAAAAAGAAAACCTTTGTTCATTCTTTCAATTTTAGAGGCCCTCTGGCTTCAATTTGTTTTGGGCAAAAAATGTGAGAGAGTTTGGTTTTGTTTCTTCGAAAATGGACCATATAGTTCTCCTATTTACAAAAGTGCCATTGAGTGTTTTTTTGGCCCAGCTATCATTGTATCCGTGTGGGTTTTTTTTTTAACTTGGAATAGGCCATTTTTTGGGTATAGTACTATATAGGACCACTAGACATTTTGAGGCCCCAAAAATTTGTATTTTGTATTTTTGGAAGGCCTAAAGCCATGACACCTTGGACTTCAGTCCAAAGCTGGCCCTGTGTTCGGTCATGTGTGTGTGTGTGTGTGAGAGAGAGAGAGAGAGAGAGAGAGATTCTTGAAAAAGAGAGCTGTTAATCGCACCCCCCCCCTCCCTCTGTCGGGGGGGGGGGGGGGTCTGACACCATCACATGAAATTTCCCGTTTTATTCTCATCCAATTGCTAGCTCTCTCCCTCATTTCTCTATCTCTTATTTTATTTTTCTATAAAATTGTAAATACTATTAACTTTCTTTTCACCTATTTTTTTTAATAAATTTTAGATTTTTGAAATCTACTCAACGAAACCTATCAAACGAACCTAATATTGATGGTGAAATAATGTAAAACGGAAAAATTATATTTTTGTAGTAATTTAAACTGTCTAAAAAGGTTGAAAAATTAAGTGTTCCAAATTTCAATCCATTTGAACTGTTGGAAAGATTTTAGTTTTCTGATCATTTTATCTTAAATGATCATAATTAAATTTTGACTATAGGGCTCTCGTCGATGAACCCTAAGAAAGTCGTAAAATTAAATATCTCTTAGGGTTAATCAATGAGAGCTCTAAAGTCAAATTTTAATTATGACTATTTAGGATAAAATGATCAGAAAAATAAAATCTTTCCACCGGTTCAAACGGATTAAAATTTGAAACATTGATAGGCAACCAAGATTGTATAATCTTGGTGCCTTAGTTCCCTAATTTGTAGTATCTTTAGTCCTTTAAATATCATTTTTATCTCATTTTGCACGTATGGTTTGTTTCGGTTGTTTCAGTCAATACGTGGTGCTAAGGCGGTTCTTAACGCCAAGGATTGTATTCGGAAGCATCCAAGGTTTCGAGGCAATGAGGAGACATCCTACCAAGGCCGTCGGGTGATTAATCAAATGCCAAGAAGGTCGTCGGGTTGCGCGGATCAAAGCAGAGCAAAAATCAAAGTTCTGCCTTCTATGAACCGGTACTGGATTTGGCTGTACCGGTTCATGCTGCCCAGAGTTCATGCTTTTCAGCGGTTTTGAAGACATGAACCGGTACTGGATTTGGCCGTACCAGTTCATATGCAAAACTGACCCCGTTTTTGCTACTTTTTCCAACTTTCTACTTTTGGGTTAATTTCTACTTTTGGCCACTTTTAGGATATTTTGAGAGAGGAAGACCACCTTGTATAAATAGGGTCTCTCTCTCTCATCTTCATTATTCCTTGTCTCTTCTACTTTAAGTCTTTTAATTTTTTAGAAACTCCATTAAAGCTCTCCAAGCTTTTGTGTTATTTCCAATAGAACTCAAGTAAGTAAGTCTCATTCTTTGTTTTTCCGTTTATTAATGTTGTAGCCATGGACTAGATCCTCTATAAAATCAAGTTTATTTTTGTTTTTATCTGTTAAAACTTATGTCTCGTGTTTATGCTTTGTTTTATGCTTTAAGTATGCGTGAGTAGTCGTTTGGCTAAGTCTCGGGATAATCTTTCCCGAGGACTCAGGTGGTTATTTGGTACTCGAATCTTCGGGCTTTAATGCATGATTTACGGAATAGAGCTTAACTTGCATTTTTGGTCTAAGCAAGGGGTGTTAACTACTCGGTAAGGCGTTTGTCAAGCGGTCTTAGCAAATGGCTCACCGAGGGCTCGTGGCCTCCTATGTTTTTGATAAATTCGTCAAACAAGTTGGTTCGCCTCCGCTAAATCATATCTTTCTTGAAACGTAGTCTTTAACGTCAAATTCTCCCGGCGTGAGCACGCGGTCGTGACTCTCGCTCGAGTTATATTGAGAACCGGTAACATCCTTTGTCAAGGGTTAGAAGATCCTTAGACTTGCCTCTTTAAGTTAATTAAGCGTTTTTCCTAGTCTTTTGCCTTGGTACTTTTCTCCGTTTCAAAGCAAACCTAGTTGGCCGCCTGGAACGCCGCATTCTACTTTTCCGACCTACCATCCGATTAAGCTATCATCGAATTCCCTGTGGTACGATCCCGGTCTTGCCGGTTTATTATGCTACCGACAATCTAGCTCTACGCTTGGGGTTTTTTCTCAACCTTATTCGAAGGTGAAGTTGAAGGCTAAGCAAACATTTAATTTTTAGCCATATTTTTTAATATATAAGCTGTTTGAAGAGGTTGAAATTACGTATTTTTTAAATAAATTTTATATATTTGAAATTTATTCAACGAAACCTATGAAACAAGTCTAATATTGAATATGAAATAATGTGTTTAAATTAAATGATTTTTTTGGGCCAATATATTATCTCTTTATTTTTATTTTTTTATTTGTCATTTTTTTAAACTTCTATATTTGAGTAATCATGCCCAACGTAGGAGCTGCTCTTCCCACAAGGAATATCATTCGCAATATCATTCCCAATTGACCAATTATCCAAAAATAAAAAACTGTACTGATGTATAATGTTCTTTTATGAAACTCTCTCTAGACACTTTGTTAATCAATAATAATCAAAAACTGTTCAGCTCTAAGGCTTATAACTCCTTAAATACGATGCAAATCCTAACCCTACTAGGAAAAGGAAAAAAACCAATGTCGAAAAGTTCTGAAATTACTCCATTCGTCCCTTTTTAAGTGTCCTGTTTCGTAATTCCAACTTATTAAAAAAACATCATTATTATACCTTTCACATCAACTTTTTCCTCCACTTTCTCTACTTACCCATCATCATTACACTTTTACTCACTAACTTTTGAAAATGGAATCTACTTTTAAGGACAAAATAGACAATGCACCAATTTTACCCACTAACTTTACAAAATGGACACTTATTAAGGGACAGCCCAAAATGGAATACCGGACTCTAAAAAAGTGACGGAGGGAGTATTACATATTCTGAAAATATAAGAAAAAATAAAATTTCTCCAACAAGAACAAATATTATTGGACTTTCCTATCAAAAGTTATAAACAAAAAGATTACTTCCTAAATGGTCATAACTAAAATGATCAGAATTTTTTTTCCCTTTCCACCGGTTCAAACGGATTTAAATTTGAAATACATTTTTAATCTCGTTAGACAGTTTAAACTACGAAAAAAATATAATTTTTCTGTTTTACATTATTTCTTCATCAATATTAGGCTCGTTTGATAGATTTCGTTGAGTAGATTTCAAAAATATTTAATTTTTTAAAAAAAAATACGTGAAAAAAAAGTTATTAACATTTAAAATTTTATAAAAAAAAAATCTGCTAGGGGGGAGAGAGAGAGAGAAAGCACGTGGGGGTGGAGGTAAAAGGATCAATCTCTAGAGTGTCAAGCAGGAGGACTCGACAAGGGGGATGTGATTAGTAACCTTCCTTGAAAAATTAGAGGAATCGAAATGGGTTTAAGGAAACTCAGTTAATCTGCTATTGGAGGGGGAGATGATTTGGTGGCTTTTGATTTTATTACTTGCGAACACGAGTGATAGTTCTCGAACTGTTAGTTTTATCCAATCTCTTCCAAAAGTACTTTTGCACCAAATATCATGGCTATTTAAAATCAGTTGAAAGTTTAAATCAAATTGGCCAAACAGATGCTGATAGGGTAAGAATTCTATTTTACTTCGTTAATTATATATGCGCTACATTTGCATACATGTTACAATACTTTAGAGCCATAATTTAGGTTAGGGAATGATTTCGCTGTCTTCGATCATTTTGGGGACACCGTAACTTTTGGCATAACAAAATTATTATGAGCATAACCAAAATTCATTATAAGCATAACAAAACCATAATAAGACATAACTTATTTGTTATGCCTTGGTTGGGTTTAGTTATGCCTTGATTGATTTTTTGGATATCCCTCCTGGGCCTCCCCAAAATCTCAAGTTTTAGGGGTAAACCGTGGGGTTAACAGTAGTGTATGTTCGTGATGCTCAGATCCCAGATTTGCACCCCCCTTGAGAGCGAGTAACTCATGACGCACACCCGATTAATTAGTTTCTGAATTAGTTTTTTCAAATTGCCTTCGGCCTTGGCCCATTTCCCCGAGCGCACGAGACCTTTCCTTGTGTCTAGCCACATTCACAAGCCCACTAAGGTGCTTGTCATTTAAGGTAGAAAAATATTTTGTAACTAGCCAATGTGGGATAAGGCAACCACAAAATTTTAACAAATACACAAAAAATCCCAACAGATTACATATCAATTATAATTGATGATATCCTCACATTTTGCATGTGTGAGAGGGCTAAAGCTCCACCCATTATAGTTTCTTATGATTTAAGCTTCCTAGACTCTACTCGCTCTGGTTTCTAAAGAAAGACCATGATATCACTCTAGATTACAAAATTCACCACTTTCGAAATGTTTGCGAACCATAATTTGAAAAGTTAGTTTCGAAACATAATTCTCACTTGGTATTAGCATTTTAAGGGCATGTTCCTTTCTATGCTTAAGAGGTTTTGCCGAACTTTATATTGATTTGGCTTTCTCATATTGTTATTGTTTCTGTAGAAATTGTTAAGTATTATGTGACACCCTACTTTCCGGTGACCGGCAGTACTGCAGGATGGCAGGCTCCGTCCGGACGAGAGGGGGCAAATCATGATTTATAAGAAAATATCTCTCCTACTTATACAAGGCATTTTAAAGCCGTGAGGGTGGGCCAAAGCGTATAGGAACTTCACAGTTAAGTGTGCTCATCCTGAGGTAGTTCAGGAATGGGTGACCTATTGGGAAGTCTATGGGTTTTGGGTGTCCAAAGCGGACAAGATTATACAAAGATGGAGCATGTCATTACAAATGGTATCAGAGCACAACCCTGGTCTACATAGTGGGGGCTACCTCTAGAATCTAGTACGAGCACACTGATTGTGCTGTACAGAACTAAGTGCCATACCATGGCCACTAGGGGAAGGTTGCTGGGCCTGTGCAACGAGAACGTTGCATCCCTAAGGGGGGTAGATTATGACACCCCTCTTTCCGGTGGTCAGTAGTACTGCAGGATAACAGGCTCTATTCGGACGGGAAGAGGCACGTCATGGTTTATAAGAAAACACCAGGGGAAGGTTGTTGGGCTTGTGCAACGAGGACGTTGCATCCGCTTCCCTAAGGGGGGTAGATTGTGACACCCCGCTTTCCGATGGCTGGTGGTACTGCAGGATGGCAGGCTTCATCCGGACAGGAGGAAGCAAGCCATGGTTTATAAGAAAATATCTTTTCTACTTGTACAAGGCCTTTTAAAGCCGTGGCTTCACAGTTACATGTGCTCATCCTGGGGTAGTTCAGGGATGGATGACTTACTAGGAAGTCTATGGGCTTTGGGTGTCCAAAGCGGACAATATTGTAAGATGGAACAGGTCGTAACGTATTAACTTTTTAAGGACACATTTTTCTATTAGGCCTTGGACACTACAAATCCTTGAGCCAGCCTTGGGTGGAGAAGGATGGATGAAAAATGGTAATGGAGATAGTTGGTGAAAGTTAGTTAGAAAAAAGATACAATGAGAATTTTTGAAAAAAAATGGCCCTGCAAATGATTATGAACCACTGGTCCCACCATTGCCATTTTTTGGCCAAATGACAATATTCATGGCCATTTTATGGAAATGGCTTAAGTTAAAATGGGTCAACCATAGACTTGATCTTCTTACCTCTTGGGTCATGTTTTCTATATGAATGGTAAGTTGATAATTTCACGTGAATAAAGATAAAAAGGTGCTAATAGACCAAAAAAAGAGTATTAAAATCATTTCCCTACCATAAATTGTTAAACTTCATTAGTGGATAGCATAGTTGTTTGTGTTCTCGTGCATTGAATGAGCTCAATAGTAGTTATCTCTATTATAAAATAAAAGGGTTTTGGGACAAGTTGTTGGAACGATTTAGATTCATTTCATCCAAAGGCTATATTGCATCTTTCCACTTCCCGGTTAAGTACCCATGATTTTTACCTAAATCACATAATTGTCATCTCCTTTCAACAAAGATGTTTAATACCGTAGACACGGATTAGCATTAGTTACTACTATATAATAGCAATGTTGCACCAATGTTTCACTACCATCACCAAATTTCCAACCTCAATGTGCAACACTTGTTCAAAGGATTTCTCAACCTCAAGGAACAAAGAGGCAACTATTTATAAGGATGCAAAAGGCGCACAAAAGAATGTAGAAAGGACATTTGGAGTGCTGGCAGCACACTTTGCCATTGTACAAGGCTCAGCTCATTTACACTTTACGGTTTCAAGAAGATTTTAATCGTATCAGGAAGACTTGCATTATTTTGTATGACATGATGGAGCTGGACGACATTTGAGATCCGCAAAGATGTGTTGTGAACGTGTATGGCCCGACATTTCATGTAAAAGGTTTTTGTAGATGAAGAGATAAAAGAGTGAAATAATTTTCCATGATTTAAAAAAAAAAAAAAAAAAAGCGCCTGGAACGGGCGCACGCGAGCCTGTGAGGACTATCCCCTTTTCTCGTATAATTAGGGCCACACATGTCACAGCAGATGTCCTATTTCGATTCGATTATTGTTGTTTTGTCCGTTACCAATTAATCCCCTCTCTCCCCTCTGTGCTCACGAACATGCCTGTTTCTTCCATGTCTGTACGCAATCTTCAGAAAGAAAACCTAATAGTACTCCAATACTCCTCTGCCGTCACATCACCCATTGGTGATTCGCCATTGGTGAAGTAAAACAGCACCCAACAGGGATTTTGCCCAAAGATTTGGGAATTCTGAAACCTGGTTTCTTCAGGGTTGTCTCAGAAAATGATGAATTCATAACGTTTTTTCCGTTTCTGGGTTGAGAAGAGAGTTTTTCTCTTTGTGGGTCTATGGAAGAAGAAAGGATTGAAGAGAGCAGTGAGAGGCTGTTGAGAACTGGGTCGACCAGGTGGGTTGATGGGAGTGAAGTTGACTCGGAGACCACTCCATGGTCGTTGCATGATGACAGTGGTGAAGCGTATGGATCTGTCAGGAAGAGGTTGGTCAAGAAGGCCAGGAGAGTTGATTCCTTCGATGTCGAAGCCATGGAAATTGCTGGTTCTCATGGCCACCATTCCAAGGTAATGTTAAAAAAAGCCCTGGATCATATATTCAAATATGGATCTCTGCAATGGCTTTGGAATTAGGCATGTATGTCATTATACCCTTTAATGTTGGGGCTGGCTCTATTTGGGGATGCGTATGTTGATTAGGTATTGAAATTAAGTTTCTAATTGCCCTTATTTCAGGGAAATGCTTTGTACACAGATGTCCGGACGCACATGAACCTGTTCGATGTGTGGGGTCCACATAAGACTCACATGTATTGAATGGCTCCCAGCACATCTGTGTTGGTAGCACTGCTCTTCTATTAGTTGCATAGGACTGATATGTGGACTTCTTATGCTGTCTTGTGATGGGCTAAGATTGATGCAGAACGGAAATGAATTCGTATGATATTTGGGGACCACGGCCTTGGTTGTTCCTCCGTTTCTGTTGATTCCAATAACCACCAGCAAACGGGCGTTCTACAAAACTCTTGTGACCAAGTATTTAACTGTAATTGAACTCCTCTAAGCAATTTCATCCCAATTGCAAGTGTATTGTTAATAAACTTAACCCTCTTTGTCTGTATGTGTTTGTGGAACGCAAATCTCATAAGCCATTTACTCGATAGCCAAAGCAACTACAAATTAATGAAGCTTGTATACACTTGACAGGAAACTCTTTAACTTGTGACATTCCAGGCACTTTGCTTGTCAAACTCAGGGAAACAAACATTGTAACTCAAGCAAGTGCACATTCGGAGTATGTATGTGGCTTTCGGTAGTCATTCTTTCTTCCATGTTGTTTCCACAGACTCATGGGCGGTTTATTTGCTGTCAATTAGGATTCCACTATATTGTGATGCGCACTCCTTTATTTATTTCTCCGGGTTATTTTCCCTGCCAAGGAATCAAAATAACAAGGACCCTATTGCTGTCAAAACTGGGATAAAGGATGTTTCTTTTAACTTTAACACTCGAATGTCAAAGTTCTTTGCATTGAAAGGTTTATATGCCAGTAAAAGATTAAAATCCTTCTCTTGCAATACTTTTTTTTTTGTGATCTGCCTCTTACAATACTTATTGATTCATAAAACAGGACTCTTCCATTTGGCGAACTCTTGCATTGTCATTTCAAACACTTGGCGTCGTATATGGTGACATGGGCACAAGCCCTCTATATGTTTTTGCTGATGTGTTCAGCAAGGTGCCCATCAAGTCAGAGGTTGAAATCTTGGGGGCATTGTCCCTAGTAATGTACACAATTGCCCTTCTGCCTTTAGCAAAATATGTTTTTGTAGTGCTCAAAGCTAATGATAACGGCGAAGGTATGGGTTCACATCCCCAAATTATTTTCTAACAACGTTTACATCCATAATTCTACTGACAAGCTGATTACTCCATTTTTAGGAGGGACCTTTGCTCTATATTCACTGATCTGCCGGTACGCAAAGGTGAATCGGCTACCAAATCGTCAGCCGGCTGATGAACTAATCTCCAGTTTTAAGCTGAAACTGCCAACTCCAGAGTTAGAAAGGGCTTTGGGTATAAAAGAGACCTTGGAACGGAAATCCTCCATGAAGACCCTTCTCTTGCTGTTGGTTCTGATGGGAACTTCCATGGTGATAGGAGATGGCATTCTTACCCCGGCAATATCTGGTGATGTGTTTCCTATATAAGTCCACTCCAGCACAATTTAGGGTATACAGAAATGTTTGTGAGATAACTAGAGGCCTTAAGTTAAAAGGGTTGCAATAAGTAGGCTTTTGTAGCAAGGCTAATATTCATTGGCAAATGAAGATTTGTGACTCATAGTTGCAAGACCTCAAATATCTTGTGTTGACTAACTCTGAAGAGTGCTAAAATGCTGTCAGAAGCTCCATTCAGTCTAGCCATATGAAGACTCTGAACTAGACTACTAGTTGTATCTTTATGCAACAGATTTTTTGATAAAGCCTTGAGCCCTTGATCCTTAGGAAAACCAATATTACCTTGGGTCCTGGTCTGGTGGAGGTTATTGAGCTCCACTGCATGATATGCGTTCTAATCAACTGAGACTAACACTTTGTTGAGTTCTGATTTAGATATTCCTTTTTGCTACTTAGAAAACAAACTAAACTAACCATTAAATAGCATATCTTGCAAACTAAACTAACCATTAATTAGCTTATCTCTTATCTGCAAAATCTTCAAAAATGCATGCCTGTAGAAAGTCACCTAGCTAAACAAATACCATTTGGGTTGCTTTGAATAAATTGTTATGGAGAAAACGTTGCTTGGATGAGAAGTATATGCCCCCATCTCACTTATGGAGTCACAATCACATGTCTGCTGTTAAATTTCATGCTCAAAACGCCCAAGTCTCGCATACTACATGGGAGATGCTATTATTCTGATGTGGCAATTTTTTAAACACCAGCCTTGAGACTCTAACCCACTTGTGGAGCGGTAGACAATAGAATTGGAAGACATAATCCGAGATGTAAATTGGTGCACTTATGGCACGAACAATGGGGGAACTAATTACTAGGAAAATAACTGAGTCTTAAACCAAAGCCTCCCCCAAGCCTAGCTCTGTTTTGGTGCTAAAGCATACAACTTTAAACCACTTCACTATGGGCAGAGAGGCCCCCAAGGCTGATCTATCAACTTAGGAGGCGGGTGGGACAACTTCTAACTCTTGCAATAACTTTTGTAAAAGGTCCTACAACAAGTATTCACACAATCTATGAGGGAAGAAACAACTCATATTCCAGGAGACCCAATATCGAGGTTTACATGGTGGTTGTTTGGTTGATGTGTGTGGTAGGAATGATGTGCCAATTATAAACTATGCTCATTTCTGAATGGTGGAAACAATAAAACCCTGAAATGCCTGAGCTTTTTGACCTGAAGGTTGAAACTGAACCTAAAACTTACTGGAGTATATTGGACATCAATGTGTGCATGTGTGATGTGTGTATGGCATTCAGATTTTTCCATTGTCCTTCAACTGTTGGTTGGAATCATCGTGGCCAGGGATTCTAAATTTTATCACAGAATTATCACAGCAACACCTTTTTCACTAGGAAAGTGTAATTTGTCTTTTTACTCCTTAAAGTATGGATGTGAATTCACCATCATGTTTCCTTTGTGGAATTTTATTGATCCAACTTGCTTAAGAGTTGAATTCTGATTTTGGGTTCTCTCTTGCAGTCATGTCTGCTGTGAGTGGTCTTCAGGGTGAAATTTCAGGATTCGGTACAAGTGGGTAACTTGTTCTTCTCTCGAACTGTATTGAATTGCATGTGTATTGACTGAATTTCAGTGGAGGGATAACTTACTTTTCAGATTGTTGTTTTCCCATCAGTTGCTGTACTATTCATTACGAGATGGTTGAGTAGCCTTTTTGACCTGGGTAGTTCAAAGACCATGCCGAGCGGCCAAAACCACAAATTCACTCAAAATTTGAGCAGCTCTTAAGGCTCAGATTTTCATCAGTTGCTGTACTATTCATTACGAGATGGTTGAGTAGCCTTTTTGACCTACGTAGTTCAAAGACCATGCCGAGCGGCTGAAACCATGAATTCTCTCAAAATTTGAGCAGCTCTCAAGGCTCAGATTTTCATGTTGGCATGATGCTTTTGTTAGCTACGTTTCAGAGACATTTCGAAAACATAGGCAGAAAAAGGTACAAATTTCAAATGAGATTGAGAATGAGTGCAAAAGTCATAGTGCATGATTCTAATAGGTGTCGAATAACTCAATGTGTTGACTTGTTCCGTAAATTATCGACATGCGCGTTTTGGTATGTGTAGGTGAAAAGTTAGGAATTTTGGGATTCCATTAATGTTATGTTTGGATCTCCTAGAAAACAGAGATGTATCGGCAGTTCTAATGGAAACAGAAAGGAATTTTGTTCCTTGGAAGCTAATTTATGGTATTTCCTTGGGTGCAGCACATGATATACAAGACTTACCATGAAAGTTTTCAGTGAGAAGCTCAAAGAACTTTTGTCTTACGACTGGTGTGAAATGCTAACAAAGAGCACTTATACCAATTTTTTTGAATTTGTTTGCAGGTGCTGTAGTTATTGTGTCAATTGTTATCCTTGTGGGGTTGTTTAGCATACAGCAGTTTGGGACTAGTAAAGTTGGTGTTACATTTGCTCCTGCACTTGCTTTGTGGTTCTTTAGTTTGGGTGCTATTGGACTTTACAACCTAATTACGCACGATTACACTGTCTTGAGGGCCTTCAATCCAGCTTATATCTATTTTTTCTTCAAGAGGAACACTGGAAAGGCATGGTCAGCTCTTGGTGGTTGTGTTTTATGCATTACAGGTATGTAATATGTTGAGCCCCATGTTCCTTTTGAAGCAGTTACTTTACTTCGGTTGCGTTTGGGATGCCTTTTGGATTTCAATATCACAATGAGAAACAGTTAGTCCCTTTGACCACTTCACTTCTAGTTACATGACACATCCTATGATTTATGTTTGCAGGAGCAGAAGCAATGTTTGCTGATTTGGGCCATTTTTCTGTACCGTCTATACAGGTACCAGTTTCACCTTTGTACTCCACAATGACTTGGCTCCCGCACTGATCTACTCATAAATTGCATAAACAGAGTATAACTTAATTTTTTATTAAAAAAGAAAAAGAGTAGCTTATCACATATTCTCTACTGACTTCAAGCCTTCAACAGATTGCCTTCACTTTTGTGGTATTCCCGTGCCTTCTGTTGGCTTATATTGGTCAAGCTGCATATTTAATGAAATACCCAGATTCAGTTGAACGAATTTTCTATGATTCTATCCCAGGTAATTTACAGCTCCATAATTTGGCTGATGTTCAAATCCCTAATGAAGATAAATGTTCTTTTCATTGATGGGTGTTGTATTTCATCATACAGAGGGCCTTTTTTGGCCTGTTTTTGTGATCGCCACAATTGCTGCAATAATTGCCAGTCAAGCCATGATATCTGCTTCATTTTCATGCGTCAAACAATCCATGGCTCTTGGATGCTTCCCAAGGCTTAAAATTGTTCACACCTCAAGGCGGCTGATGGGTCAAATATACATCCCTGTGATCAATTGGTTTCTGATGACCATGTGTGTGTTGGTCGTCGCAACCTTTCGAAGCACCAATGACATTGCAAATGCATATGGTAAAGCTTTTGTTTAAGCATTCTTAAGGTACTTTTTGACTGGTAACAAAAGGTCTTGTCTAAAAAGGTTGGGCTTAGTTTTCGTTTGAAATTATTCAGATGCTTTTAATCAAAAATTATGTAAACATTTCTAGCAAAATGCAAAATCTGGGGAATTAGTTAGGGCTGACATTGTTTACTTGATGATGCAATTCTTCTCATTATTCATTGTTACGGTTTGTGCAAACATGTATGTAATAAATCGATGCTAAAAGGTTTAAATGATTTCTGGGACCTAATAAGTACCTGACTCTTTGATACTTTGCTATCGCATAGGATCAATGACATTAGAATGAGAAGTATAAGCTTGCTGTTACAGGTGATACCCAATTTTGTGGCCTATTTTGTTTTTACTACCGAGACTTTAAACTTCCCTTGCAGGCATAGCAGAAGTTGGTGTGATGATCGTCACCACGACCTTGGTGACACTTGTGATGCTTCTAATTTGGCAAACCAATTTGATTCTGGCCCTGTGTTTCCCACTTGTATTTGGAACAGTAGAGCTCATCTACTTATCTGCAGTCCTATCAAAAATCTTAGAAGGCGGTTGGCTTCCCCTTGCTTTTGCTTCTGTCTTTCTCTGTGTGATGTACACTTGGAACTATGGGAGCGTGTTAAAGTACCAAAGTGAGGTAAGGGAGAAGATCTCAATGGATTTCTTAATTGAGCTGGGCTCCAGCCTCGGTACAGTTAGGGTTCCGGGAATGGGATTAATGTACAATGAGCTTGTCCAAGGGATTCCTTCGGTTTTTGGACAGTTCCTATTGGACCTTCCTGCTATCCACTCTACACTCGTATTCGTTTGCATCAAGTATGTCCCGGTTCCGGTTGTCCCCCAAGAAGAAAGGTTTCTGTTCCGGAGGGTTTGCCCTAAAGACTACCATATGTTTCGGTGTGTTGCACGGTACGGCTATAAAGATGTCAGAAAGGAAGATCACCGTGCGTTCGAGCAACTTCTGGTCGAAAGCCTAGAGAAATTTTTGAGAAGGGAGGCTCAAGATCTTGCCTTGGAGAGCAATTTGGAGGAGATCGATAGTATTTCTGAACAGTCAAGGGAATCGAGGGACTCTGGGTTCCCACAAGGTGATGGGACATCGGAGCTCAGGATTCCTTTGATGGGTGATCAAAGATTGGACGAAGCGGGAAGCTCAACTTCATTCGAACATCTGTCAGTGGCATTGCCGTCTAGTGTTATGTCATCAGATGAGGATCCAAGCCTTGAGTATGAGCTTTCAGCTCTTCGTGAAGCCATGGAGTCTGGATTTACTTACTTGCTTGGAGATGGTACCGTGAAGGCAAAGAAAAGCTCTTGGTTTATCAAGAAGTTAGTTATAAACTACTTCTATGCATTCCTGAGGAAGAACTGCAGAGGCGGTGCTGCGACTATGAAGGTTCCGCATACCAATATAATGCGAGTTGGAATGAAATACATGGTTTGATCTAGTACATAATCGAAAATTTTCTTTTTTATTGGCTACTATTATAGCCTTTATGAGGTTTAGGATAATTCTTGATAAAGCCTATATGAGAGGTTTAGGAAAATTCTCGAAAACAACATGACTTGTGCCACCAGAAATATCTGGGATTCAATGTCAATTATGGGTTTTTGGGACCTAATGTAATGTTTGGATAAGTAGACCCCTGTACATACATGACCAGAAGCCGAAATCTTCAATGATTAGGACTGCAGCGATTACCCATTGAATTGGGTCTTGCAAAGACCGACCATCTTCAGCTTGGTCTGCAACAGAAACTTGATCCATGCCAGATATTTCACCACGCGGTTTGAACATTTTAATGCTGGAGTACCTCGCACCAGTTAATTTTTTTGTTGCAGATGCTTTAGATGAAGACTGGTCCATCTTCTGAGGACTCAATCCAGTCCCCGGGTACCAGCCCAAGTCGACTCATTCCACCAGCTAGGTAACGGCCCAGCCGCCCAAGTCTTGTACCAGTACCACAATCCGCTAAGCCAATTATAACAATCTTGGCACCTTAGTTAGAGGGGATTAATCACATTGACCTGCAGAAATTCTAGTGACCGGGTCGTTTTAAGCTGCACAACCCGTTTTCATCTATTTTTCTGCCAATAATTTCCCCTTAAGTACTATTGAATTCTAAATCGTACTTCGCGAAGCAATTTGTTTCTTATGGCAATTTTTCTGAAGTTGCCATCCCTCTGAGCATTGCTTCAGAACTATTATGCTATATTTGCATAGTCGGAATTACAAAATGATTAGCTGGGAAAAAGGAATAGGCAAAGAGAACACAGTTTTGAATTTGTATAGGCCTCATTGAGGTTTCTAGGACACACTGGGACAATTACTAGTAGATCACATAACTCATGTTTTACTACTCCAAGCTATTTATTACTACATCACATGACTTCTAGAGATCATTCTCATTTTGTGTTAAGCAAACTTTTTTTTTTTTTTTAGCTTTTTGTCGAAATCTTTGGGATTAAGTTTTCCGTAAAAAATTTTGAGATTAAGTATTTGTCTTGACGTAAGGAAACAGAAATGCATAAACATATGTACAGAGATTAAAAACCAGCAGTTGCCATGAATCAAACTGGGTTGTTGGATTGGGTTCATTCTACCCAAGATACAAACTTATTCCAAAAGCATGACTTTTAATTTGAAAAAAGAATATTTCACCAGTTCAACCTTCTGGCCCAAAATCTTAGCCACTTCTTCAACTTGGGACAACATCCAGATGTACAAAGTAAATGGTTGGCACCTCCACATTGACTAGTTAAATTTTTGTGGGCACATGAAGGAACAATATATATAATTTTTCAAATAAGTGAAAAATAAGTACTTATTTTTTGAATTAAAGATGATGTATTGTGAGAGAATGATCTGTCTCATGAAACGGAAAATAAGTATTTAAAACATAAGAACCTTAGCGAAACGGATCTAATATTTCTAACTACATTTATATTCTAATTAGTTTAAAACACATTTGGTACAGATAATAACAAAATTTACAATTTGAAAAAATCATGTTAATTACGGATCAATCAACTATATTTACCTATCCATCTCTATTAATGTAAGTTGTAGGAAAAACATAAACATTCTCGAAATCTTTTTTCTTTCATTTTTTTTTTCAGTTGCCGGGCATAGCTCGGCTTGATGCAAGTAGTCTTTAATACTGGACGGTGTGAGCAGAGAAAATTGTTGGGTCATCAGACAATGACTATATCCCACGAATGGTGGATCTAACTATTGAATAGCATGTAGAGTTTTTTAGGCTGATCTTTTATTTTATATTTTTGAGATACTGTAATTACTATCCAATGGTTATGTGCACAATCATGTGTGACCCAACTCCTTTCATAATCGGTCACACTTAATCGCGAGAGTTTCAGGAGATGTCAGTCAACATAAAAGTTATCGGAAATTGACATATTCCCAGAACAGCGGGTCCAACTGTTGAGTAGCTTCATGTATATTCTTTTTTTTTTTTTTTTTTGCTATAGGTAATATTTTGAGGTGATTAATAAATTAACATAGTACCGAATTCAGGTTGGAAGAGGCGCCCTCTGAGGCTCTTACTCAAGTCTCATTTTGTATTTCTTGTTCATTTGCATTCTTTTTACCCCAATTCGTAGCCCTCACACCCATCCCTCCCCCCCCGTCCTTGTCACTTTATTTCTTAAGAGCTTAAGTTTTAGAACATTTGACAACTTAACACTTAATTCACGAATAATTTTTTATCCAATGGGTTTGTGCACAGTCATCTGTGATCTAACTTCTTTTACAACCATACGTTAATCATGTCAGATTCACACACTTTATCATGCCCCAAAAAACTTTCCTAACCTAGGACAATCTACCACACATGCTAAGCTTCCATCATAGAATCTATATATCTAAGTAACCTATGCTTATATCCACACATAGATATCCATATTTTTCCAATGTAATTAACAAAAGATCAAAATATATACCTATATAAGGAAAGGGCCAAGGGCAGGGACGGAGGGAAAGGGGGGCACGTGCCCCCGCTCGAAACTCAAATAATTTTGTTATATTTTCGTATATTTTACATAATTATAAAATTAAGTTTGCTTCTACACATAAACAAGTGCATATATCTTGAAAATATACATATAATCTAGTTTATGTTTCAATTTCATCATATGATGCATTTATACTTGTTGATTTTCAAATTATTTGTCTACTTGAATCGATTCTTTCTTAATTGTACTTATTTTTAACCGTTTAAGAGCAATGTTTTAAAATAATATCATTAATAAAACTATATCGATCATTCTAAACCTTGTCGATATTCATGTAAAACAAACTCTCAAATTTTGTCTGAAATTTTGTGCTTATTTTTACATAATTTAGGTGAAAGTATGTGTTATATATTTTTGTAATTTGTATTGCATGCCTTAATTATGTAACAATCTTATTGTGGTTAACTAGAAAAATAAATTTTTGTCACTATAATTAATAAGGTGCCCCCACTAAACAACAGTTCTGAATCCGCCCCTGGCCAAGGGGGAGGGAGTATATAGAACAATCCCAGTGGTGTCAAATTTCACGTCACCAGACAATGACTATATGGGGAAAAGAGTCAGCTTTCATCACTCATAATTTAGGTAAAGGATATTAGGGGGCCCAAGAATGATTATTTTAGGTACACACACTTTAAATATTCTTGAATTCTTCATCTGTCACACTCAAATTTTAGGTACGCACTGTATTGTTTGTCAATAATCATCCTACCGACTGGGGTTTTTATTTATTTATAATATATTATGGTCTACTAGCCCCTTAAAATAAGACAACTCACTAACGTGGGTTATCCTTCCACTTCTCTCATCGATATCTCCGACACGAAGAGCATATATTGTGTAATATTCATTATATCCCCCACCGTGGGTAGGTGCATGTAATTGTGTTCATTATTACGTTTATACATTATGAAAGTACCCTTAAATATATAGCAATATTTCTAATCCCAAGAAGAGGGGTGGAAGAAGAAAGAAGCAAAAATACATCATGTTCAGATCTGCTATTGCACCTATTGCTTTATACACTTTTTCTGAAAGAATTAACATGATTCATCTCAACGAGTCTCGGGTGGTTTGGTCTTTAAATAAAACAGAAAGTTTACACACACAGATAATTTGTGCACAGATTTTAATGTGGGGCCTACCATGGGTCCTACACAAATGATCCAAGTCGTTTATTAAATGTAAAACATTTTTTTCAAGGGTTCCCACAAAAAATCAGCTCAATCCGATATCTATAAATGCTCGATTCAATTGTCAAACTTTTCATTCAGATTTAAGAATAATGAAAAGCTAGACGATTGGATCGAGTATCTATAGGTATCAAACTGAGCTAATTTTTTACAGGAACCCTCAAAAACTTGTTTTACATTTAATGAACGACTCGGATTATTTGTGTAGGATCCGTGGTGGGCCCCGCAACGAAATCTATGCACAATCTGCGCACAGACTGCTGTGTGTGTAGCAGGGCTCTAAATAAAATCATGGGCATTGGTTACAAGGGTGATGATACGGAAGTTATTTGTAGAATCATGATTATGGAAGCTGAAGATGATGAAAGGGCCAAGGTTAAAGCTAATCGACAGAATGGTTGATTCTTCGGCATTTCTTTAAGTGTTTTTTTGGTTCAGTTGGGCTTTGGGGTGTTTCCTTCTGGGGTTTCTTGCCAGCCTCTGGTTGCTTTTTTTCCCCTTTTAGGTCCTAAAGCATGTGATTATTGGAGTCAGAAGCTCGTACCTTGTGTGGTTTGATGTCTTCTACTTGGAACCCTTTAATCTTTGTAATTCGTTTTCAAAGATTAATAAAATCCTTTTTCGCCCTTTAAAAACCTAGCGTATATTGTCTATGTTGAACGATTATAAGGTGGAATAAGCACATGCCACAAGAAAATGACATTTCCGCTTTAGGAAATGCCCGTCCATTAAGAGGTCAAGAACTTTTTTTTTTGGATAAGTAAGAGGTCAAGAACTTGTTGGTTTACATGCAAAGTACTTGTAATTCAAGATAGCTTAAGGCTCAGTTTTGAAGGCAATCACGTTGTTTGGTTTTAAGAATTTTTTTTGATGTAATGAGTGGAAAGAGAGATATAGAGAAACTATTGATAACCGTACAGGGAATGGAAAAAAATTCTTAAGTAAAACTTGCAAGTATCGAAAATGTGATTTCGAATGCTCACGACTTTTACGTTTGAAATGACCTGAAATAAGAAAGTAAATTCCTAATCACTTATTAATCAATTGACATGAATCACATGCTCCAAAATTTAGAAGGAATCAGATCCTCACCATTCACATGATTAAATTCAAAACTGAAGCCAATAAATTAAAAAACAAAATGTTGGAAAAAAACAACTTAAAATATCAAGCTCCATAGATAAAATTCACCAATTAGTTCAAAACATCTGTACCAGAATTACCACAGGCATTAGAATATTGATGGGTACTAGGGTATTTGATGTAAAGGTTTTTAAAAAATAAGTATTGTGCAATTTCCAAGTTTAAAAATAATGGATTTACTGAAATAATTTTTTTGTACAATATAGATCTTATTTGATAGATGTTGTTGAGATCTTTTGAACAGTGCAATAAAATCAAAAAATTATTTTCATAAATATATTATTTTTAAGTTTAAAAATTATAAATAAGGACTTACTATTTTTAAGAATTCTTAGCGGAACGGGGGCTGTTTAGCTAAGCTTCGTATATTTATTACTACAATTATAAAAAGGGAGCACCCCTATATAGTGTGCAAATACCGAAATAATTTCTAGAAGGCATTTTTAATTTTGACAGTGCAAATGATAAAAGTACTACTCCTATACTACTAAAAAGATTATCATGTATATTGTTTATTAACTCATTCAATTTCCTAAATATGATCATTTATAATTGTAACTACATACAAATATTGTGCATCCCTTTTCTTTTTTAAAAAGCAATATACACTACAAGAGTATTGCTAAAAGCAACATTATTTTTTCAAAAAGTCTTGGTTGGGCGGCCTTCGGATAGTTCAATTAATGCGGCGTTGGTAAACGTAGCTGCCCGAGATCATCCACCCGGCCCCTAGTCCGTCGGTGCACGTAGACAGCCACACATGTTTCCCGTCCATACTATCGTATGTCATGATGATGATCAGACCTCATACCGTTAGGCTAAGGCCTGATCATCATCATGACATACAATAGCAGGGACAGCGAACATGTGTAGCAGCCTGAATAGGATTGATTGCAGAATGGAATCCACATTTGTCCCACCGGCTCTGACATTTGATAGAACCCTTGCTTGATGTGAAGTCCCACAAGGCACTGAAGATAATGGCAATCTGAGTCCTTTAAGGCACTTGAGATAATGGCAATCGATTATGTTTTGGAGTTTGGGTTGGTTTTAGGGCATCCACATCTCTCTCTTTATTCTTCTCTTTAAACTAAATTAAAGAGCCAAAACAAGAAAAAACACCCAAAATCCTCCTTTATCAGCCTCTCTTTCTTCCTCTTTGCTTTAAAGAAATTTTAGTTTTGCTACAGTACCTCGTTTGTATAGACGAGGTACTGTTCACTCACCTATGATTTTTAAATTATTTCTCTCTCTTTCTTCCTTGTTACCAGCGCCAGACTCTCTCTCTCTCTCTTGTCACCGGCGCCAGCCGTCAGCAGCAGAGCAAGGGGCCAGGAGAGTTTTTTTTTTTTAATCAGAAGGAAGAGTAAAATGGAGTATTTAATTGATGTGGGTTTGATTATTTATTGAGAGGAGAGGGAGAGTAAAGAGTCTGATGCAGTAGTTATTTTAAAAGTAGATAGCTAAAGTAATAAAATGACTTTTTGAGGTGTAAATTGGTCCAAAATGTAGAGAGTCTGGTACGGATGCTCTTAGAGGATGAAAATAGAAAAAAGAAAAAGAAAAGAAAAGGATTTGGGTTCGATTGGATAATAATAAATCGGTTTATGTATGAAAATTCTGCTTTACTCTTTCGCATCGATATTATTTTGTTTACTTGCTAGCTGTAAAGTAAGAGGGTAGTTGGGTTGGATTATTCTACTAGGTGAATTATCACTCGCGGATACGTTTGTATCCTGATAATTCGGTTGCTTCAGCGATTAATTTTCCAGAAGATGCAGGATTCAATGTTGGAGTAGTTTGACACAGGAGGAATACCAGGGGCGGAGATTGAGTATGCTTGGGATCTGTATCAAGACTAGAGTCGTTCTGGAATTATTTCAATAAAAAATTTATTATTTAATGCCTCCAAAATTCTTTAGAAAATTGGGGCGCTACAGTAGCAGTCGAGTTCAATAAAAAAAAAAGAAGTCGCGGTAGTTGATGTAAAACCTTAGTTTTGCCATTTAGGATTTTTCATTTTTTTATTGTCTAATCTGTGCACATTATTATTAGGTTCTAAAATTTGGTTTCCAACAGTTACAACTTATTCAAAAAAATAAAATAAAATTGGTGGTACTTGAAGATTTTATTAACCAGAAAAGAGAGACAAAATCAAAGGGGCACACCCCCTGAACAGTATAGTAAACCAGAAGCTAATTAGAAGCCCAAACGATGTTTAATTAATTTTAGATTACCCAATTTGGCAAAATTCGGATGAGTAAGAATAGACCCAAACTTGATGGGCTGACTTATTTTTGCGCTCCGATTCATTCGTTTAGCCTTTCAATTCGATATTTTTGTCGTTTTAGAAAACTTTTAATTCGTTAATAACTCTTTGATCATAATTCCTTATTAGTTGGTTCTTTTTGGAAAAATCTTATTTTTCTTTTCCGTTTTCAATTTTAAGAGTTTCCCCAAATTATGGAAATTTTTATTTTTTGGCTTTAATTATTAGGGTTTCAGGAGTTACATCATATAAAAGGTTGTAACCTATAATATTTCAGACTCTGTCTTTCTCCTTATGGATTCAAGAAGTGCTCGTTGCTACTCGTACCTATCTCGTTTAGATTAATACGTTAACTAATCTCTTGTTAATATTCCACTTCGTCAGTATCACAAACCAAAACTGCTCTCTCTCTCTCTCTCTCTCTCTCTCTCTCTCTCTCTATATATATATATATATATATATATATCGGTTCTACTAACAAGTGCCCCCAGGGCACAAGTTAAGATGCAATATATGTAGAATATTCACAAGTTAAGGTACAATATATATGGAAAGTGGAATAAATATGAAGGCAAATGCTAACCAATGCCCCTGGGGCACAAGTTAAGATGCGATATATATAGAATATTCAAAAGTTAAGGTGCAATAAATATGGACGGTGAAATAAATATGAAATATCACAAGGAAACATTTATTTCATGTAAAAAAAATATCACAAGGAAACATTTATTTCATGTAATTGAATTGTATTTTTTATTCTCATGTGTCCATATTTGTATATTTCGTATATTTGCCTGAATGTTATTAAATTAATACACTATTACTTATTCATGTACAATATAGCAGTGGCTAAGACCACCAAATAATTCTCCAAGTTACCAAACTCAAAAGGCTTGTGCAACACCAATTTATCTATGGGTAAATTACCCTGACCTTCCCCGAGATTTTTGACAAATGCATTGACCGTCTTTTTTTAGAAATTATCTTCGCGTCCCTTACTCTACAAACTAATGTACACATGCCTTTATTTTGTCATTAAAATAGGATAAACGATGTTAACTTTGATACGTCAAATACCAACATACTCTTTGACTTAAACAGAGATTATATTGCAGTGACGTACCTTCCATGCTCTACATCAACACATATTATTCTAGTGCCAGCACCTCACAAGTATTGAAACTATTTCTCTATATCGATTATATGATTATCAATTTAATATTAACTTTTGTTTTAGTACATATATAAACGTTCAATGATCATTTTAAATGTAACAATTTGAATGATGATGACAAGATCTCGATAGCGCACACCAAAGTACGCTACGCACCGTAGTCCATTGGCATGCTCCTCTAGCTAGTTGCCCTAATTGAATGAATCAACAAATAAATAAATACCCCTCTGATTGTGACCCAGTTTCAAATAGAGCAGTAGGACTACGACCACCAGCCTCTCCATTTTTACCAGTCAAAGTCATTAATTTGTTGGACTTTTCTTTTTGTTTTCTTTCTTTTTTGATCATTTGGCCTTTTCTACTACGCAAGTTAGCTAGGGAAGATACAGAAAAACTAATTATAAAGTCACAAGTTTCCTCACATAAATTTTGAATGGTTTTCAAGAAAGCTACCTAATTAAAGCCCTAAAAGTCATTATTAACACTAAAAAGAAAATAAAAGTCACTATAGTCTAGTGACAAAAAGTCCAATTTGTTGAAACTTACGAATCTTGTGAATTTTTTATCTAACAAATCTACCTCAGTAGAATTGCAGGGGGCAACTACATCGTGTCAAAGTGAGTTTAGTGTTAGACAGTTATTCTCTTGGAAAATGATTTTTTGCATTTCACTTTCTATGAATGCGCTCAAAAATTGGTCTTCTAGTACTTGTGTTGTGTGTAATTGTAAGTACTAAATGGTAAATTTTGGAGTCCATTTATAAGAAAGTAGAGTGCAAAAATCATTACCCCAGGACCGGTCTTTAAGCTTGCCGGGATCCAAAACAAAATTTTAATTTGGGGCCTTGGGTATAGTCTTGAAAGATCAAAAAATAAAATCAACTTATGGTAAAAAGAAATGCAGTATACTTTACTAAGAAAAATTACATCATCCTCATTCAATAAGAAGAACCCTCCTATGGGAATTGACCAAAAATGCACATACCACAAATGGCACGCAAGCCCCAGTATGGATCCTGCGCGGACAATTCGAACCATTCAATAGTTTTAAAATAATTTTTTGAGTGATTTCACGAAAAATCAGCTTAATCCGATATATGTAGGTGTTTGATCCAAACCTTTCATTGGAAAAATTGAAATATTGGATTAAATCACCTACATATATCAGATTAAGCTAATTTTTAGCGGAGCCATTCGAAAACTTATTTTAAAATTATTGAATGGCTTGAATTGTTTGTGGAGAGCCCGTAGTGGGCCCCGAGTATCATCTGTGCACTTTTGGTCGGTTGCTTTAGCATTTTTGCAATAAGAAAGGGTAAAGAGGCTTTACCAATTTCTTCTGAAGGCATCAACAAGACTCACCTAGATGAGCCTCAGGCTATTTGGGCAAAAAACAAGATCATGGGCCTTCGTTGCATGGGTGATGAGAAGGATGTTGTTCGAAGAATTGTGATTATGGAAGCCGAAGATGAGGAAAGGGCAAGGGGTTGATTGACTCTTAGGTGTCCCTTTGGCTGTTGTTTGATTTGTAATTAGGTTTTGGGTGGGGTGTTTTCTTTTCGGGATCTTTGGATGTATCTTTTTAGGGTGTTGTTTTTTGGGGTCTTAGGCATCTGGTGTGATTGGCGTTGCTCTGCCATTGTTGGCTTCTTGCCAACTTTGGTTTGTTTTTCTTTTCCTTTGGGTCCCTCTTGCCATATGATTCCCTTGTGGATTTTTCTCTTTTTCCGGCTTGATGCTGCTTGGGGTTCGTTTAATCTTTGTAATCTGTTTTCAAAGATTAATAAATTTTTTTGCCTTTCAACAAAAAATATTAGTATCACCCGCATAAGTCCACAAAACTGAGTCAAACAACACAAGCCCTATATTGACAATTTTGGAAGATGTCTGATGTTTCTGTTGACCACGCGTATACACAAATTAAAGCAAGGAGAAAAATAAAATCATAGAGTTTAATAATTTTATTTTATTTTATTTTATTTTATCGAGAAAAAGAGAAATTCCTTAGGAAGACGATAATATTGAGTCCGGTGACAGTGTCAAAACAAGAAACAATTTAGTAAAAAATGACTTTCAACCTTTTTCAGGCCAATGTTTTCTCAGTGAAGAGGAGGCCTTCAATTTTCATTTTTGGTATCATATTTTGTATAATTGTTGTGCTACTGTATTTTTTTTTTCTCTCTTTTGGACTTTGAAAGTCGAGACTCATGAGTTAATTTAATTGTTTGTTGTAGTACTATCCAATTGTTTGATTTTCCGCATATATTATGAAAAATTGTCTGTTTCTTTTTTTCTCTTTTGAGATACACCAAGGATGGAGTGCTAGTAGAGATAGTGATTGCCCACTAGAATTGAAATTTTTAAGTTTTCAAAGAGGAAAATAAATTAAAAACCCTTTGAAGTGAACGAGCAGATATTAAAAACCCTTTGAAGTGAACGAGCAGATATTGAAATACATTTCATTAGGTCTCATCAAACTAATAAGGGTAAGATTGCCATTAGAAAAAAGTAATATAAGCATTTATGGCTAGTTTAGAAAATAGTGATGAAACTTTATGATTTGTGGGTATCCATAAACACAATTCATATATCTAAGTACATTTATTGTACCTAAACTATTGCCCTCGGGGCACCTATTAGCGGGACCGTTCAAATTTTGATACTTATATAATTTGTTTTGTACTTGTTGGTGGAGGAGGAAAAATATATTTATATTTGGTAACAGATTATTTGCTGATTATGTTGCCTATTAAATGAAGATCGATTGGATGCTTGTCTTGCTGCTTAAGTCTTGGGATTAATTCCCTTAAACGCTCTCATGTAATTGTATTTTTATGGAGGGTGCAAGCAACCCATGAATAAGAATTCTTCTACCTTCTCCCATGAATGTAAGACATAATTTGTGGTTGAATCACGTAAATTACTTATCTTTTACGCTTTCTTCAGTAGTTTATTAAAAACAAGGAAAAAGAAGAAGAAGGGATGACACTAATTTAGGATTTAATATACTTCATTTTTTCGATTCTTTTCTGATATGTATAGTAGAGATATCCAAACTTATTTTGTTGATATAGCAACACACAATGAATCAAATAAGTATATTGATTATTGATTAAAATACCACACGAGAGAGAATGATATGGAGTTTTTTTTTTTGTCGGACTACGTGTTTGCAGGAAATATCTCATGTGAATCTGGTGTAGATAAATTTATTTTAATGCATTTTGTGGTTCCATTCTAAATAAATTGAATACCTTGCAGTTTTGAAGATATGATTAGACTTGGAGACAAGAAAAAACAAAGGAAATGAGAAAGCAAGAGAGAGGAATGAGGAAAAAAATATTATAAAGATGAATATTCTGACTAGAAAAGGAGAGAATTCTTTAGGTTGCGTTTCTTATTGTTAGATCTGATTTTCCTAATTACTGAAATCAGATGAAATCTGACCAGTCAAGAATACAATTAAAACGTTGTATTATCATGTTTGTATTTTGAGGATATTATAAGTAGTTTCGTATTCATAAGGAACTTCATTCAATGTAGGAAGCTCCTTTAGTCATCAATCACAAAGAGGGTGGGTGGTTTTTCCATAAAAAAATTTGTATGTAGCTTATGGACTTTTAGTTGGTGTATATGTGAGGATAATGACATGTCTCAAAATCCGTGTTGTTGACAGTTTTTGCCCTTTTAGTTAGACAACAAGAGAAACTTTGCCATAATACGTAGAGAAGATGCCATATGAATTTTTATCAAATTTAGTACTCCTCCTGTCCCTTTTTTATGGTTCAATATTCTATCTCGGGCTGTCCCTTAATAAGTATCATTTTGAAAAAGTAAGTGGGTAAGAGTTGATGAATTTTCAATTTTGTTCTTTTAAGTAAATTCTTTTTTAAAAAGTTATGCTTCCATAAAGGTAGTTGCGGCAAGTTAGAGAAACTGAAATGTAAAAGCATCTCTCACCCTAGCCTCAAAGTTGAAGATGACAACTTCAAAGTTGAATTTGACATCTTAAGGTTGCCAACTCCAACCGTCATGTCATTTTTTTTTTGTCTATCAAAAAAAATTTTCATTTTTTTTTAAATTTTAGGAAGTTTTTCAAAGTAATGAAAATTGACGTAAGAGATGAAATGTCAAATGACACGTAAGCATTTGACATTTTGTTTGGTGTTTCTTTACATCACATGTCAATTCTTCTACTTGGCATGCCATCTAATGACGATGTCTCCATGAAAAGTTAAAAGGGACGGAGGGAGTAATTAAATTCATAGTGATAAGGGTGCTAAATGTTAATTAATTACTAATTAGTATGTAGTGTAGAAAAATGTTCTTCAATTTATATTCAACAACATGTGCGCTACGTTAACATCAAAAAATTGACAACAAAAAAAATTCCCTCGAACTTTATTTATTTATTTATTTTGGTTCGATGGTTAGAGGTAGGGGTGATCGGACTAACTTACACACATCTCAACTAATTCTTTTCAGGTCTGGTTTGATCAAAGGCAAACCATTCACGCCACAACCAAAGAATGCACAATAGTTTACTTTCTTGCTTGATTATATCCACGTTTTTCCTCCCATAAAAGATTAACCAGTTCTTTTCATTACTATAGACGTGTGTTAACTCCTCATGCTATCTCTGCCAAGTGCCAAATAAAAAAGTGATTTGCAAAACAACATAGCAATAGTCTGCAGCTCAGGGGCGGATCCAGAATTTTCTATCACTGGGGTCAAATATCTTTGTACACAAAGGCTAAGGAGCTCTTTGTTGCACAATCTCAGAATAGAGATTTCAGAAGCTCACTTTTTGTAGGATATAGAAGGTTCCGCGCCAAGATATCCACCGACCTTATATCTTAGCTAAGAAGGACCTTATCTCATTTCTGCATCATCGCGATGGAGATATAACACCAGCGTTTGGAAAGAGCCAGCACAGACTTATCCAATCCTTTGTAGCTTTATTATTCTGTTACTCATTTTAAAATAAGTTTTAGTTAAGAATATCGAAAATAAAAATATTAGCGTGAATTCACCCGCGCATACAATATGAATAGATCAGTAAGCTTCCTATACGGGCGTCCGCACTCAGTAAAGTGCGGACGTCTCCTTTTCCGATCAAATTTTGATGATCCGAGCCGTTCAATGTGATCAGAACGTGATTTTAAGGGTCTTTGCAAGAAATCAGCAAAAAAAAAAAGAAAAGAAACCCGGAATGGCTTCATTCCAACAGTTTTCATTGAACGGTTCAAAAAAGTTGCTCGGATTGAGCCCTTTCCGGTCATTTTTTTTACCGATTTCTCTTAAGGATCATTAAAATCACGTTCTGAACATATTGAGCGGCTCGGATCATCGAAATTCAATCAGAAAAGGGGATGTCCACACTTTAACACAATGCGAACGCCCTATAGGAAGGCTCGTGATGAATAGATTCATAAATTTCCTTCATAATATCTTCCAAGAATATACTACAGTATTTCTTTTCTTTTCTCTTTGTTTATCTTCTTTTCTGTTTCTTTTTTCAAGAATATGCCACTTCAAATGGATGCTACTTTGCAATGGGACCACAAAAATCATACCAAAGGGTGTATTAGGTTAGTTAAATACTCCACTCTAATTGAATACTTAAAAGGTCAATAATTGCTGCTTTAAAAGTATAGGCTGATATTTCCACAATTCCACGTATCACGATCAGTTATCACTCACTCAAGAGTCAACTCGGACTGAATCGGAGAGTTTGCTCGCGATATCAGCTTGATCGCTTGATCTCGAGCCACAACCTAACTCACATACAATATGCAGTAGGTGCGAGAGCGCGAGCATGATAGTATCTTTAAAAATTATTAGTGCGACGGCTAATAGCAAGAGTGTAAGTATGATAGCGTCTTTAAAATTGGTAGTATCGGCATTTGGAATTGTATTTTGGATATTTTTAAAAATATTTCGGTAAGAGTAAAAAAAATTTCGGTTTTCCGATTCCTTTTGCCGAGACGAATCAATAATTTACAAAAATTTTGTGCAAAACTAATAAATGCGAAAAAAATTCGAATAACAACAAAATAAGAAAAAGCCCCGTAAAACTTAGGAGAACAGACTATTTTGAACCACAAGGAGTTGGCTTTAGTGGTTAAGGCATGAAATTTAAGAGTTAGCTATCTCCTAAGGTCCCTCTTAGGTGCTATTAATTCTTTGGAGTCAGTTTACCCCGTTCGGTTAAATAAGTCAATTGGCTTTTTTTTTTGGTCCTTATTCAAATTTTTTTTTTGTATTTGTTAGTTTTTTGTCATTTTTTTGGGGGGATTATTACATTATCATGACAAAAAAAATCTAAAAAGTAAAAAATTATAATCAAAATCAAATTTTTTTTGAATAAAGACGAAAAAATTGTTTTATTGGCTTATTTTTGTCTTTATTCAAAAAAATTGAATTTCGATCGTAATTTTTTACTTTCTAGATTCCTCTTGTCATAACAATGCAATAATTTTCAAAAAATTTGACAAAAAATTAACAAATATAAATTTTTTTTAAATAAAAAAAAATAAACTACTTGACTTATTTAACTGAACGGGATTTCTCTGCCTATAATTGGAACCCACAAGGCCACAAGTATGAGAATGGTCCCCAAGGTGCGAACACTTAATAGTATTTATAAAAAAAAAAAAGGCCACGACTCTACTCTCTCTCATTGCCAAGTGGCCATACCCAAAATAAAAACAATAACTCAAATAAAAAAACAAAATAAATGTAACTGAACAAAGCCATATGTGCTTGCTTAGCCAGAGAAAGCGCAAATTAAACAAGAAACTCACCAACTGCAACTACTCTCTCTCTAGAATCCTCTCTCTCTCCCTCCCTCTCTCTGTCTCTTAAAAAAATTCCAAATTCCCACGACACCTCGTCCCTATTTCCTCGGCCGTTCGTGGCTTGTCGTGTTTGTTTTTTCATCAACAGTAGTTGAATGCTTTCTTCATAATCTGTAATAACTTTAATTTCCTGGAAGAAACTTGCCTAATACCGGGCTTAACGGGGAGTGTGTTTCCAGTAATGGGTTGTCCGTAATATAATCTGTTCAATTTGGGGTAAAGCTGGTATCTTTCTTGGGTTTGAGGAAAAGCATCATGGATCTGGAAAATGGGATGAACCAGAACCGGTTTAAGGTGAGATGGGTATGCTTTAATTGTGATTTCGGTTTTTTTTTTAATAACTCAGGCTGTCCGGCCAGCTTACGCGCATGCGCACTATTTGAGTTGATTTGGGGTTGTTTTGGTAAAATCCCATTTGGGTTTTACGCGCACTATTTGGGTTGATTTTGGGTTGTTTTTGTAAAATCCCATTTGGGTTTTTGAGTTTTCTGAATGAAGGACTTGTTTGGTTTTGTTGCAGAAAGAATCTTGGAGAACAGTTTTGACCTTGGCTTACCAGAGCTTAGGGGTTGTATATGGGGATTTGAGTATATCTCCATTGTATGTATACAAGAGCACTTTTGCTGAAGATATTGAACACTCAAAGACAAATGAAGAGATTTATGGGGTTTTATCTTTTGTATTTTGGACACTCACTTTAGTCCCCCTTCTCAAGTATGTGTTCATTGTGCTCAGAGCTGATGATAATGGGGAAGGGGGCACATTTGCTTTGTATTCTCTCATATGTAGACACGCCCGGGTTAACTCACTGCCCAATTGCCAGTTAGCAGATGAGGAATTGTCAAGTTATAAGAAGCATGTCACTGCTCCTGCTGCATCCGCTTTTGGGTCAAGTGTGAAGTCTACTCTTGAGAGGCATAGAGTGTTGCAGAAATGTTTGCTTGTACTGGCTTTGATTGGGGCTTGTATGGTTATTGGCGACGGAGTCCTCACACCGGCAATTTCCGGTATGCTATGGATCTTCTTGTGCATTTTGCTTCAATTTGGGCTTGCAGGTGTTTGTTTGTTAATGTTTGACTGGTTAATGTTATTGGATAATTTTGTTTTTGGAATTTTTTCTTAAGTTTGTCCTTGTGGGTGTTTGTTAGTTCATATATTGTGTGATCAATTGTTAAGAATTTGATTTTGTTTTTTGGCTCAAATTTGGGCTTTGGGGTGTTTGTATTGGGGGATTTAGTTTTCTGGCCAAATACTAGTGCATTTTTTTTTTCTTGCATTCCTAATGAAGTTTGCTTGAATCTGGGCTTGTGGGTCTAGGTTAGTTAGTGGATTGACTAATAAGTTTTCCTTGGCTCAAATACATGTGCAGTTTTTTCTGCTGTTTCTGGAGTGGAGCTTGCTATGTCTAAAGAGCATCATAAATGTAAGATTCTCAACCTATTGTGGCTTTCAAATGGATGAAGTTCATATTTTGTCGTTCAGTGGATGTCAATACCTTAAAATTAGCAGACAGACTATAGGATAATAATTTGCAAACCCTTAGGACCTGATTCCAGCACAGTCTTGATTGTTGGTTCCTGTAGCAGTCATTTTTAAATCATATAAGATCTGATCCAACTTGTTAAAATAGTACCTGATGTCATCTCCCTTGTCTTCTGTATTACTCCCTCCGTTCCAAAATGAGTGTCCTTTCTGGGACTCCGTGCCATTTTCAATTGCTTATATCTTTCAATGTGAATGTCAAAAAATATGTAATATGGATCTTGTTTGATAGATTATAATTAGTTCTATTGAACAAAGTTTTCAAAATCACATAAAATTTCATAAATCGAAAGATATAAGCATTTGAAAATGACACGGAGTCCCAAAAAGGACACTCATTTTGGAACGGAGGAAGTAGATAATAGCTGCTTGTTTTGTCTAAAGAAATTCCATCAGTTGGTTTCAATACCGTGGTTCTTTTTGAATTGATTGGTATTCAACATGGCTTTTCCCTGTTTTCGAGTTTAAATTTACCTGCTCAAATGACCAAATATATCCTCTCTGGATGTGGTCATTCGAGTAGGTAATTTTAAACTCGGAAGCACGGACAATCCAAGTTGGGTACTCAACAATTCCAAAAAGGAACCATGTTATTGAGACGCCGCCAAAAGAACAAAAACCTGGCACCAGTACAAAGAACTAACTATGATATTTCTGTCTGGGTGTATATTAATAGTTTGGGGCCTTTGGGCTCTTCTGAACCTTATCGGGTTGTAGGGTTTGCTAAATTCAACTCACGAATCAACAGTTTATTTGCGTGATTAGTGATGTATTTAATTAGAAATTTGCATGAACTCCAATTATTCAGCACGGTATTTCAGTTTTAGTTTAGATCCATGGTATGATTATTTAAGGTCTTTTACCAATGGCTGTTTGTTTCTCTAAGAGATAATAGGTGAATTTTCAGTTGACTAAAGCAATTCATGCATCTAAAGTCCCAGTGTCATGAACCTAGCGATTGACATCTGAAGATTGTGATGTCATTAGGTCAGGAGGAAGGATTTGATGGTGGAGTGCAGTTAGGTAAACATGTTTTCTAATGTTGACTGTGAAGGAAAGTGGTCTCATGTTGTTACAGAATGGAAAATACATTGAGGCTCCGTTTGTTTGGGCGTTAAATGTTTTCCGGTAAAATGTTTTACTTATTTTCCGGTGTTTGGTTATGTAAAAAATGAGGAAAACATTTTACATGTAAAATATTTTCCATTAATTGGATGAAAATGACTTACCCTTAAAATCTTCCGTAAGTTATTTTCCGAAATGAATCCACTGCCCTCTACTGTAATTGTCACTGCCCAATTTCCTTGATTATCGGTCATAACTCACGTTCAGTTTACATATTCTCAGATCTCTCCACCGATTAAGCCTCCCCTTGTAATTGTCACTGCCCAGTTTCCTTGATTATCGGTCATGACTCACATTCAATTTACATATTCTCATATCTCTCCACCGATTAAGCTTCCCCTTCTCTCTCTACACTATTTTGTCAATTTCTGAAAATATTTTCAAGTGCCACCCAAACACTAGAAAATAAAATTTTGAAGTTTGTCTTTAGAAAAAATATTTTACATGGAAAATATTTTACATAGTAAAACATTTTACATCAAAACAAACGGAGCCTGAATCTTGACAAATATCTTGTGAATGTGAAGATGCATGTGGAAATGGGATCTTTAGGTTCTTAGGTAATGCTATGGGGTCATCTTAGCAATAGAGGATGGAAACAAAAATGGGCGCAATTGCGCATGGGGTTAGTCAACTGGTTAATCAATTTTATCATTTTATGTATGATCAGAAGGATTTCTGCGGGGAACAGGACAGTTAATTGGATTCAATGCTTTTTCCCTAAATGATGTGACCATGTTCATGGGCAACAAATTTGTATCAGTGTGACCATGTTCAAATCTCTTTGGGCAACCTATCTTGTTTTTTCTCACATGTATGTTCTTCTCAATGATGTTGATTGATTCTTAACTTCGCCAGTGAAGAATAAGTTCAAGAAATGACCTCAACAACGAAGAGGAGCTAAAAGGGTGAAATGAAAAGCCAAACCTGAAATCTGGTTATTAAGATGGATAAACAATCAGTTTTGGTCAATTGTCAAAACTGCTAGAGAAATTGGCCCACGAAAATTGCGAAAGAGGAACGATGATGCACAGTTTAATGTTTAGAAATTCAAGATTACAGTTTAGTGATGGAATTTTATGGTTAGGGACCAGATAGCATTAGTGATGAATTTATAAATTTCCGAGCGCTGGTTGAGGCTGTTAATATTGCCTAACAATGTCGAAATCATAACCTAGAAAAATGAAAAATAAGATGAACGAGTGAAGAACTCCTCAAATAATAAATGCATCTCACGGTTGAAAAAAGGAATAAAATTCTGTTTTTTTTTTTTTTTTTTGATAGGCAGGGAAAAAAATCTGTTGATAAATATTGTAGATCACTTTACTGAATACTAATAAAGAGAGGATTCTAAAACCTACAATGATGATTTGGGTAAAAGTATGGAGCATGTAGTTGACATTTCTAGTTTGACATGAATTGAGTAAGCAGATTCGAACAAAGGACTTGCCTTCTGCATCTTAGACTATATGTGGTTATGTGTTTGGCTGCTAGATGGATCTACTTCTCAAGTCAACAACCAAGAGATACAGCTAGCTATCTCTTATCATAGCAGTCCTCCTTAACTTTCTAGGGCAAAATGATGCTTTAATTTACCAAATGGTACCAAGCATGTGAACGTCACTCATTTTGAAGCAATTGTCTCATATAAGTAACATCAGTAGGCATTTTATGTTAACTATTTAAAAACTTCATTGTGAGACATTGCTTACCCTTTTTTAAGAGCTTCACCCGAATGTCTTTGATAATGGAATTGCAGTTGGATCTAGACCACGTTCGCCATTGCTTCATATTTCAGATCACGTTCTATAGTTTGGCACAGCGTCCTAAAATTTCCAATGTTCTGCAGGTGTAGAAGTTCCAGTTGCATGTATCATACTGATAGCCTTGTTTGCCCTTCAACATTATGGCACCCACAGGGTCGGGTTCTTGTTCGCACCTGTGGTTGTAACGTGGCTGTTGTGCATCAGCGCTATTGGTGTATATAACATCTTTCGCTGGAACCCTCATGTGTATAAAGCACTCTCTCCGTATTACATGTACAAATTTTTAAAGAAAACCCAAAGAGGTGGTTGGATGTCCTTGGGTGGGATCCTGTTGTGCATAACAGGTAAGTGTATATTTATGCTCACTAACTGTGGCTGTCAATAAATTTTACTGCAGTAATATTCATTTTTTATTCTCCTTATGGATTCCACAGTGCATGTTGGATTATTCCAGGTTCAGAGGCTATGTTTGCAGATCTAGGACACTTTTCGCAATTGTCAATCCAGGTACTTTTCTTCTTCATTCTGAAATCTATACCAAGTACCAACTTAACTCAAATTTTAGATTCACTTGGCATGACTGCTTGTTGGTTTTGTGATGATATATTTTGTCCTTCACTATGTAATATGTATACCTTCCATGTTTACTGCCTTACCAATGTTGGTACTACATTTTGCAAACTTGTTGCACCCTTAGGAACCTGAATTCTTGGTGTCCTTTGTGCAGATTGGTTCTATTTAGTATTTGTTGCTTCCAGTAGTTTATCTGCTATATCTATAAAGCATGGAATATTTTTCACTCTCTCTTTGTGAAGGGTGAATTAAGTTTACGCAATTAATCAGGCTACACCATTAAGGTTTTTTTGAATTATTTGTCTCTCTTACATTGACAGTTCCATTACTATTATGGAGGATTTGTGCAGTTTCCATGGGCAGTAGTTGGTTTAGCCACATCTAGTTGTTGACTCAGTAGAGTTTAAGCTGTCATGGCTGGGATTTGGATTCGATAAGAATTGCCTATTTAACTTATTATTATGCCCACATAGGATTACACCTTGATTAGGACCCCCCCCCCCTTCGAGGCCTTTCTGTTTTTGAGGGTTTTGGACTGATTGAATGTTCAATGTTCAACTATCAGTGTTGCGAGTAGCAGTGGTAGGAGAATATTGTGCACTCCCTGAGGCTCTCTCAATGCTTTTCTTTTCTTATTGTACCGATTTCATTTTTTTATCCTTGTGATGAATGAAATTTTACTTTGCCAGTCAAAATAAAATATTCAACCGTCAGTGAAGTGGTTTTTGTCTTTTATCTCTCATTTTTTGGACTTTCTACTTGACTTTTGTGATGCAGCTAGTAAGCCTGTAGTTGCTATCTGGCTGCTCCAGCAAGTGTCAAACCACGCTAAAAGGGAACAACACAAGCAACGAAATTACCAGAAAATAGGTAGAAACTGACGTCTCGTTGAAGCTGGCATGTAAAAGAAATAAGATTCTAAGGTTTACAGCCCAAAAATGTCTGAGGAATCTTAATTCTGTAGTATGATTGGAAAAAACCAAGTATGTAAGCTCACAAAAGAGTATTGATTCTAGTTTTACAGCAGCCCTAGCATCTGAGCCCTATATAGCAAGTATAAACCTATACTCTCTGCCTTCCAAGCAATTTAAAATATCACACATTCCAGGCAGATAAGACTAAGAACAAAATAATAATCTATGTGCTATAGTAAATTAGTAACCAATAGAGAAAAGGCAAATAAGATAAATAGCAAAAGAAATCTAAACTCCATGTAAACTACTGGCTCGAACAAGCTGTCTAGGGGGCCCCCTTGGCCTTCGTAAGTGTCTTGTATCACTTTGTAATTATGTGTAGACAACATATCTTATGACATCCTTTTTAATGGAACTTATCTAACCTATTAGTGCCATGTATTTTGCTCATGAAAATCAGCGCATCCTCAGCGTAAAGAGCTACCTCAGTTTCGATTACCTCCACAAATTGGTTTTATCCAACACCTTAGAGTTGGGATATTGGTTGTGAGTGATGTAGACTGTGCCTCTTCAAGTAGTTCCAACTGTTGAGCAAGATCCTAAGGTGTTTTGTGTGGCCCGATTTCTTTGAGAAACTGTACTTGCTGAAGTTTAACAAGATATACCTCTTCAAGTAGTTCCAACTGTTGAGCAAGATCCTAAGGTGTTTTGTGTGACCCGATTTCTTTGAGAAACTGTACTTGCTGAAGTTTAACAAGATATAAAGTTCTTCGCATGTCAAGACATGCCAGTAGGAATAGAAAAGGGGAAAAGCGGTCTCCTTTTGACCCAAAGAAGTGTGGAAACACAGTTTTCCCTCTGGTCTTCTCTTACTGGTAATGCCGCGAAATTGATTAGTACAAGGATACAAGGACATGGTTGCGTGAAGTTTTGTTAATTACTTTCCATATTGCATCACTATGAACTATTCATCTTTCTTTAACAGGCTCTCATTTGTGCAGATTGCTTTCACATCCTTTGTCTATCCATCCTTGATTCTTGCATATATGGGGCAAGCTGCGTATCTCTCTAAGCACCATGATATTGACAACGGTTATAGGATTGGGTTTTATGTTTCTGTGCCTGGTAGGTACTGTTTTGCTACTTGCTGAAGGACGAAGAATGTACTCCCTCCGTACCATTGTGCTAGTCCATTATGTTATTTTGTGGTGTCCATAATAAGACACTTTGAAGAGTTAATGGAAAAAATCGGTAACAATTTTGCCCTTCACTGTTGTATTGGAGCACCAACTCCAAATAGAATCAAGCTGAGTACAACAGTTAAGGGCACTTTTGTAAACTGAAAATTTTAAAATTGCATTTTTATATGTCTTCTTAAAAAGTTGGATTTTCTAAAATGGACTAACAAAAGGGACAGAGGGAGTATGATTTAATGGTTAAATTGAATTAACAAATATTTATAATGTGACAGATAACTTAAGGTGGCCAGTTCTGGTAATTGCCATACTTGCGGCAGTGGTGGGGAGCCAAGCCATCATCACTGGAACTTTCTCAATCATCAAACAATGCTCTGCTCTGGGCTGCTTCCCGAGGGTCAAAATAGTCCATACCTCGTCCAAAGTACACGGGCAGATATACATACCCGAGATCAACTGGATCTTAATGATGTTGTGCTTGGCTGTTACTATAGGTTTCAGAGACACAAAGCGTCTGGGTAATGCATCAGGTATGGCATTAGTTAAAGCATACAATCATTTGTAACGGTTGTAATCTTGATTCGATTTGTCCTTCGTAGAATCTATTTTCTTGATTGGATTAAAAAAATAGAGAAAATTCGATTGGTTGATGGTTTTTGAAACTTGGTTTTTATGGAATCTTTAAAAAAATAGACAGCATTTTTTAGAACACAACCAAATTAGTTTACACAAATGACACAGATTCTATCTGGTAAAAAATTAATCAGATATAGAAATGACGAATGTTTACGGTTTCAAGAATTCTCACGTGTTTGCAGTACTGATCAAGTGATAATGAAAACTGCAACCACACAGTGGCCACTTGGATTGGTACTGCATTAGGCGATATAAAAGTTGTTCCGTTACCCAAGCAAGATGAAAAAGCCCGTGCAATAAATTTTTTGGGAACAACAAACTCTCTCACCAAAAAATGGAGATGTTCTTTAGAATCACTGAAAGAAGTAGAATGTATAGGCATATTTACATGAGGAAAATACTAGGGGTGACTGGGATAGGCATTGTCCTTTTCTTCCCCGTTAACAATCTGCTGAAAAAACTGTGAAGCATTCTCTTCTTTCATATCCCCTTTTCTTAGTTGTCCCTCTTTGTCTCCTTCAAGTGGGACAGTGAAACCCTATAGTTTGTGATGTTTGCTCTGCCTATGACGAATAGAGTTTGTGTTTCTTTTGCGCTTTTATTATGGAAAAGGCAGCACAACATTTTGTTTGAGAAACAGTCTTGGCCTAATACGAGAAAGAGTGTTAGTGACGTAGTGTTGTATCAAATATCAGTGAAATGAGAATATATGGAAATAACACCATAAATATTCTTAAGTATTTACATTATGTGGAATTATTGCTAACCCAATACTTGTTCTTCATTTTGAACCAGGTTTAGCGGTTATAACCGTCATGCTGGTCACCACCTGCCTAATGTCCCTGGTCATTGTTTTATGCTGGCACCAGAGTGTTTTCCTGGCTCTTGGCTTTGTCTTCTTTTTTGGAACAATCGAAGCTCTCTACTTCTCTGCTTCTCTTATCAAGTTTCTCGAAGGAGCGTGGGTCCCCATCGCACTTTCTTTCATATTCATGTTAATCATGTACGTATGGCACTATGGCACGTTGAAGAAATATGAGTTTGATATGCAAAACAAGGTCTCCGTTGATTGGCTCCTCGGTCTGGGCCCGAGTCTGGGCATTGTTAGGGTCCGTGGCATTGGCCTCATACACACAGAGCTGGTTTCTGGGATCCCCGCCATTTTCTCCCACTTTGTCACCAACCTTCCAGCATTCCACCAAATCTTGATTTTCCTTTGTATCAAGTCGGTCCCGATCCCACACGTGAAACACGAAGAAAGATTTCTTGTGGGCCGTATTGGGCCCAAAGAGTATCGGCTCTACCGGTGCATTGTCAGATACGGTTACCGCGATGTTCAGAAGGACGACTTAGAATTTGAGAAAGATCTCGTGTGTATTCTAGCAGAGTTCATCCGAACCGGAAAAGTCGGGGCCCACAACCCAGATGAAGATTCCGAGAAGGAAGACGAGAGAATGGCAGTCATCGGAACGCCTTCGACCCACTCAGAAGGCATTCGAATGCACGAGGACGAGGCCAATAATCCACCGCATGCTAGCACGTCACAGCTCAAGGAGTACGAGTCTCCAGTGACCCAACCGAGGAAAAGGGTCCGTTTCGTTATACCGGAGAGCCCAGAGATCGACAAGGGGGCTCGCAAGGAGTTGCAAGAACTCATGGAGGCGCGGGATGCCGGAGTGGCGTATATTTTGGGACACTCGTATGTAAGGGCAAAGCAAGGGTCTAGTCTAGTGAAGAAGCTTGCCATCAACTATGGGTATGATTTGTTGAGAAGGAACTCTAGGGCACCTACCTATGCACTGAGTGTGCCTCATGCTTCTACCTTAGAAGTTGGAATGGCATACCAGATATAATTTTGAAAAAAATAGGCTACTGTTGAGATAGAATTTGTGTTTTCTGTACATGTTCACTTCAATAGATACGAAACCGAAAGCATCACTGTTGAAATGGTGAATGAGTTTTGAGTTTTGAGTTTTGAGTTTTTTAGCGGCACAAGGGTTCTATAGGGTAGTGATTTTGTTCTGATTGAAATTTCCAGCCGAAACTGATTGACACGTTCGGCCTCCACAAGTGGATAGTGAGATGGGCCGGTTACTGTTGAATCAGGCCGACGGAGACTTTTCGGAGGTTTAAAGCCCACAGCGAAAAATAAAGATGGGACTTTTTATGAAGTTTTATTAACAAAATTAAAGGTAGATAAATCATGCTACTGATTTTAAAAACAAATAAAAGCATTCATTGATAAAGAAAAAAAACTCCCAAAACAATAGCAAAACATTATACTTAAGTTTTTAAAACTATTATGTAAATATCACTGGTGTCTAAAAAGAAAATAATTGAGCCATACAAGATTTTAGAAGCATCACTTAAATAGGAGGTCAAGGGTCTATACATCCCTCAATAGAAGGTCAAGCGTTCAATTCTTTCTTTTTGTGTGAAGGTTTTGTCAATACCAGAGGCAGAACATTATAAGATTTTAAAACTATCACTTAGATATCACTAGTTTGAAAAAGAAAGTAACTAAACAATATACTAAGATATTTAAGGGAGATTTAGCAAAAAATTTCTCATATATAAATTTTTTGAGCTCAAGGACAAAATAACCTTTTTGCAATCAAACATAAAGACAAATGTGTCTATGAAAGTGCCTAAAATCCTAGGGTACCCTATGAAAGTGTTTTAAACCACTAAAATCCTATAATAAGAAAGTATACCCTAAAACTCTATGAAAGTGTCTAAACATGTTTTGGCCTTATAGCTAAAAAACTCAAAAAGTTGAAAGATCTCAATTGAAAATTATTTTGCTAACGTCCTTCCCCTAAATGAAAATTATTTTACCGTCCTTGTGACTAATTTTTCCGATATTTAAAGCATCACGTTGAAGTATTCCATTCACGTTTCAAAGCATCTTTTAATTAGGCAGAATATATTTTTAGATATGCTACATCACTATAGAGTTTAACTTAACATCGAATAAACAAACCGTATATTGTGCATCGCTTTTAGCTCTTCATGTACAAACTTATTTGGAATTTTTACAATGGGTATCAAAATTAACGAGACGAACTAGAGCTAGCTTAGTTTACCACTCGTGTACATTTTCATAGGGAGGTCAAGAGGTCAATCCTTGTATTTTGGTAAGTACATTATTGATTATTTGTTCCCCTAAATGGGATTACTTGTGCAGTTATTTGTTCTCTTAGTGGGCTTTGAGTTGGATTTACTAGGATTGCAAACTTTATGTCTTTGTTAAACAATACCGTAATTCAGATACTTGTATTCTTTTACTGTTTTTTAATTATCAATCAAGTTGTTAAAAGGAAGTAAAAAAGTTCCTAAAGCGTCGGCAGCTTTGACTTTTGCTCAGGGAATGTGGCCAATTCAATTTGAGCACAAATCAATTTTCGACTTCCCCCCCATCATTTTCCTGTTATCGTGTCCATTTTTTAGATTGCCAACATGGAATAATTATGCTAATTTTTTTGGTGCACTGGAATATGCTAATGACCTTTCCGAGTTAATAATGAAAAAAAAAAAAGAGAATATGCTAATGACCATGGGAATATTCTCGGCATTTCAGGAACTTTTTTTTTTTTTTTTTGAATATGATGCTTTTTTTTTTTTCTTTTCAAACAAAAGAAGCACAAAGAACATTCTATTCAGCTCCATCAATGGTTAATGACATACGCCTAATTGATACGTGGTGAGATGTTAGCTTCAGACTTGACATAAGTGTGGTGGGATTCCCTACAGATAATGGTGTGTTGTGATGGAATAATACTCTCTGGCGGAGGTGACAGAGTATTTTGTTACGAGTTTTGGCTTTTCCTATTGATAATCCAGAGGTCTTTTCCAATAGAAATGGCAGTAAAATGGTAAAACCTTAAGCAGGCTGTGTTCAGATACTATAAAATGCACTTAATTTTATCAGAAAATTACTTAGATATATTCAAAAGTTAAATTTACATTACATATTGAAATGGGTTCTTATTAGAATTTCTCAATCATCTCTTCATTCCATTTCTACAACCGATTCCACTTACTCTCGCACCAACCAACTGACTTGAGGAACTATAGATTTACGTTGTTAGAATTAATATATACAAAAGTTACATTGAATCAGACATCTGAGTTATCCAAAAAAAAAAAAAAAAAGTTACATATTACAATATACTGAGGTTACATAGAGTACAAGTTACATAAATGACTATTTGCAACCAATTAGTCCCTTCTAATTTAGCTTTAATTAAGAGATATTGGCAATATGGTTGGCCTTCTCTAATATATTTGGGCTCATAATTATGAAGGTCCCATTTCTTAGGCAGTTATCAAAGAATTGATTGATCTCTACACCAACCATATATTTCTTCCTTCATTCAACATATATGATTTGTGTGGCAAAATTCTGGCCAAAATCTTTAGTCCCGATCTGGCCTAATTAATCGATCTTTAATGGAACCCTTAATGCTAAGTAATTAACAGCTGAAACAGGGTAGTTTGGAATTTCAAGTTGCACATTTATCATGTGCGTTTTGGTTGACAAGTTCCTCTCTTGTGCCCACCCTGGGGCTTTGCCCTAGCAGATTGCTCCAAAGTCTTACCAGGGCTGGTACTTGCTGAACCTGGTAACCGGGCCGTGGCGGGGCTGTTCGGTCACCCGGAGGTTCGTGCTATACAGTGGGGTCCAATTAATGGCCCCACTGTGAAGTAGTTCTTTCGCCAAATGTCATTTGGTTTGAGACAGAGAGACAGTGAGAGTGCTTTGTGGTGGTGTCGGTGGCCGAATTGGAGAGGTGGAAGTGGGGATTGGCACTACAACAGGTAAAGAAAGGTTTTACGGCCCAAACATCTTGATTGCGAAAGCTAAAATTTTGGTTGACAAAGAGATTTCAAAACAATATTCCGTGGTCAGGAAATATGTGCTTAAAACATGGTCGAGAAAAATAAAAAATCGCTTTTTGCCACCACATTATAAGTTTGTTGCTAATGGGTGAGCATCTGGGACAAACCGCACAACTTATCCCTAACAAATTTAGTATAGATGTTAAATCCAAACTTCAATTTTTTGGTTCCTAAATGTGCATTTTTCCCTACCAAACTGACTTGGTCACTAATCTTTTGGTTAAAATTCTTCACATTTCTTGTGGTGTGAGGACCTTCCATGGGACATGTGGCAGAGATCGAAGAGGGATGACGGAATACGGGAGTGGCAGATGGTTCTAATGGTGGATTTTGCTCTTGGGTTTGGTATGAGCCATGAACTTTATTTTGTATTGGAAGAACAGGTACGTGTATTTAGGTTTTAAGGTTTTTTAAGGGGTTAAAAGATACTATTCCGTATACCTCTTTGCATCACACATTAGCTCCACATAAGTAATTATTAGCCACATATGCGTTTTCCATCGATAAGTTGACAGTTGAAGTGACGTGCATTGAATAATGATTCATAAATTAAGCGAGAGGAAACAGAGATTTGTGAAATTTTGTAGTAGGAACGATTTTGATTCTTAACTATTGAGGACTAAAAATGAAGATTTGCCCAATCAATTTGTTTGTCTATTTCTTCAGGATTAAATATTAAATTATTTGCTTGGTTTGTTAAAACAGTTGGAATAGTCCCTTTTTAACCAATCGAAGGAAACGAACTTCAAGCCTTTGAAGGGGTGATTAACCAATCGGGACCTTTTACTTTTTTACTTTCATGGCCGACATTGTTGAATTATGAGCAAATTTTAAAAATTAAACACGCCAATGGAATAGAACTACATGCACACCCACCAACCAAAACCCTCTTACTTTTGCCTGAGCTCTACATCAGAAAGTCTACACCCGCCGCTCAACTTTTACCGCTCTCCCCCGGCTCTCAATCTCACTGTTCAAATGTGTTTTAAACTATCCGGATTTTAAAAAACTCTTCTAAAATTTTTAAAATTCAGACCGTTGATTGCCGAGGTAGACAATGAGATTGTAAGCGGTGAAACAGAGTGGTGAGTGTAGCACTGCTGGCTCTACATATATAGGGATACGGGGCCCACACCCGTGTTAGGGAGTTGTGATTGGAGTTGTTGTTGGTGGGGGGTTAACTTGACATTTTCTTAAAAACAAGATCTAGTCAGGTGATGTTTCCACTAAACTAAAAAGGAGCGAACAAGTAGTTGCCATTTTAACATATAGTAAAACTGTTTTCCACTAAACTAGAAGGAGTTGGCTTCCTTGATTCAGGTAGGAAAGAAGGGGCTATGGCCCTTGGTTCATTCCTTTCTTTGGCAAAGGAAGGGAAGGAACCAAGCAATTCGGACAGAAGAAAGAGAGTGGACAAATTATTGCGGAAGTCGCAGAGAAAAAACCCGAAAGAAAACAAAATCTTTTGGGTTAAAAAAGTTCCGTGAAAACAACTTTAGTAAAGACAAAAAATTGTAGAAAGATTTTCCACAAGTCGTTGTACAAATTTGGACGCATGAAGGTGTAGATTTGCATACACGAGCAAGTATGGCAGCGTAGTTAAAATGACACTTTCAGGTTTTAAAGGAATTGAGGAAGCTAAATGCATGCACCTACCTGGAAAAGGGGGACATTAAGCAAGAGATCAAAAGGAAATTACAAGCGCAGATTCGGTGCATCCATCATCGAGGATTTTTCAACGTTTCCTTTTCCGGACTTTAAGATTGCCACAAGTCAAAGGTTACAATAGAGCCCGACGGAGAAGCACTTGCACTTGACTGGTGGAAACCAAGCATTGCGTTTTGGACCTGGCCTTCTCTGCTCGATCTTTTTTCTTCTGGTAAACGGGTAAAAGAACAAGTGCAGAATTTCGCTTTTTCGTTTTGTTTTTGTTCTTCGATAAGGAGGTGTTTGGGAGAGCTTGCGCTCGCCCTTCGGAGTTATAATGAAATTAATGACCGAGCAAACTTTCAGTGGGTGCGAAGGAATTGTTAGCACTTGAGAGATTTCCAACCTATAAGATTTTTAAGGAAGCGGCGCACGTATAAGTCTCATGACCACCATGACAATTCTGCGGAGTTCTCGAGGAATTTTTGTTTATGTGTCTATCAATATTCAATCAAACTAATTTTTTTTTTTTTGTGTGTGTAGGGACGTTCTTCTCTACATGATGTATGAGATGAACGATTCGGATCATTCTTTTCGGCTCAAGGTGGGGTCCACATGCGGGAGTCTTGAGGGTTTGTTAAATTAGTGGTCTTGAGGGGAGCTGAACCCCTTGCTGTTTCCTATAGGTGTAAATAACAATTTAAAAAAAAAAAAAAAAAAAAGAAGAGTTGAGAGCCCCTCTCTCGCCAGAAACCCTAGAGGGAGAAAATTCTTCTTCCAGCCGCCCCCCTTTTTACTCCCCCTTCTCCAGGCTAGCTGTTCCTCCATCTCTTCCCCCGTGTCTAGCTACTCTCCTCTTGTATTCATGTCTGTGAGGTGGTTAAGACTCTTTCATTAAGAAAAGAAGATTTCCAACTTTTTCCCTTATTTTTAGACTGTGGTGGCTTAGATCTAGGAAGTAGGTCTGGGTTTCGGCTCTTGGATCCGATCGATTTAGACAACAGATTTCGGGGCTACCATACCCATTCTGTGAAAGCGTCTTGCGTGCAGACTGCAACAAGAACGAGCTATCAGGATTTTTCCACCCACCTCTAAGAGCAAATCGTTGGGTTTTGACACCGATCGAAGCTATTTTTTTGTTTTCCTTTTCTATTTTTACTTTGTACTTGTTTATGTTTCTTGTATTTTGGGGACCATTGTATTCATAATTTCTTTATGTTTATGAGTAGGAAAATAATAATGCTAAAATTGTTTTTGTTAGTGTCAAAATTTAAATGCATAAAAAGTTTGTACCATATCTAATATATAAGTCTTCTACGTACTAGAGTTTTGACACTAATAAAAACAGTTTTGGCATTATTACTATATATGAATATAGGTTTGTCTTTCATTAAAAAAAGAAAACAATTACTCTCCCCGTCCGGATTTAATAGTCATTTTTTGGAGTTTGTGTCATTTTTCAATCGATTATATCATCCAATTTATAACGTTTTACGTGATTTTGAAAATATTGTATTATAGAACTAATCGAGATTTATTAAACAAGATCCATATTAGATGTGAAATTCATTACGAATTCAAAGATATAATCTATTTTTTAGCCGGTTGAATAGAATTAGAGACAATTAAATCCGAACGGAGGGATTACCCCACTAGGAAGGATAAGACTGAACATGATGGAAAGGAGAAATTTAGAAGGAATGGAATTCTTATCCGAAAGGCGGCACGCCATCTGCCAGGTAGGAGGTGGTGGCCAGAAGGACGGGCGTGCCATCTTTGGTCACGCACGCACCCAGTCAAAGTCTCCCCCTACCGTTACTTAAGTATTTGTAGCCGTAGGGGACAAGCTCACATGTTTAATTTATTCAATAATACCCCTATATGTTCAAAAAATTACCTTTTTTTTCCCTTGCTGAAATTGACAAGCTCAACTTAAAATTCAAAATTCAGATATAGATGGGACACACAACATTAATCACAACTGTTTGTTTTATGGTATTTAGAAAATGAAGTCTTTGTCAAAAGATTAGCTCAATCAGATAAAAGATTGTCAGGCGGTCAACTCGTGTTCTTTTTTTTTTTTTTAGGGAATTCAACACCTTCTAAATATCAATCTATTTGTCGTCCATCTCTTAAGCAAAACATGATTCGTTCACGCGTCTATTTGTATTTGATTGATATTTTTTGGTTTTCAAAAGACGTTTTTCATGGGTCCCAAACGAGATTCGCACCGCACCCACCGAATCGAGTTTGAGAGACGGTATTTGTTGATGGGAAATTAATTGTCCTTTAGTTCTAGCGCTTTAGGACTTGTTTTGTCGATTGAATTTAATTGTTTAGAGATATGTAGTCTCACAATATATACAAGTCACAAAGCTAATAATGATTGAATTAAAGATTCTAATCTTCTATCTAGTATTATATTGCACTCCCCCGTCCCATTTTGTTTGCTCTTTTTGAAGATTCCAATTAATTACGAAATCCTCTTTAAATTGTTGAGATTTCACAATTACCCTTCAAAAATAAATGCAACCCTGTGTACTTCAAGTCTAATCAAACTTTCTATGCGATAAATTTGGAAGGTTGCTTTATTTTAGTTGCTATTTTTGGGAATGAAGCACAAACTTCAATTTCTAAACACTCTTGCAAAACTCTTGTATGTGGCCTAGAAAAAAATTTCTATGTGTATAAAGAGGCGGATCTAGTAAAGGATCAGCAATTTTCGTGCTCCCCTCGATTTTTGATAGTATATTTTTACTATTACCCTCAGACCTTAGTTTTCATCCTAAGTGTGTCTAAATTTTTCAATGATCTTCAAAAGCCACTTTTTATATGTAGAATTTTGTAATTTTCATGCTTGTGTTTGGAAATGTTTGTGAAAAAGTGCACTAGAATTTTTTATGCCAAGTGGAGAATATTTAAATTTGGTTGTGCTCTACCCGTGGGAATTGTTTTCAAGAGTATGATTGGAAAGTGCCTCTACTTCGATTTTCTGGATCAGCAGTGTGTGTATGTTTGTGTCAGTTAGAGAAAGCGATGATTTTGCATACCAGAAAGTCTATCTGCATAGTAACTGTGCACAAATCACCATGTATGGCCCACTTCTGATTCTACATTAATGATCCAAATTGTTTATTAAATTTAAAATATTACACATAAAATCATTTGAATCTGATTCCTATAAGTGATCGATTTAATCATCTGACTTTTTATTTAGATTTTAGAATCCTTAAAAATTAAATAATTGGATCGAGTTCCTATAGGTATCGGATTGCGCTGATTTTTTGAAGGAAGCCTCCTAACAAATATTTTACATGCAATGAACAGCTCGGATTATTTGTGTGTGGACTCGGAGTGAGCTCCACACCGTTATTTGGGCACAATTGCTTTGCAGTTAGTCGGGTTGTTTGTATATTGAGATTTTTAGATTTTGTTAAAAGCGGTCTTTCTAGGCTGACGATAAACACAAAAAAAAAATTATATTTTTTAATATACATTCACATACTTGCTTAGAATTTTCCTTCTAAAAATATTGAGATTTTCATAAAGATACCATCAGATAGGGACTTGAGGTGTAACCGGATGGGTCACTTATAATTAAGGTGACAAGTTAGGCCATGACCAGTAAGGCCGGGTCTCTGCTTATCCAAAATTTGACCAACTTTTTTTTTGTTAAACTATTATTGATATTGAAAGAAAGAAAGAAGATGGTCTTCCTTTTACATAAATAAATAAATAATTCAAAAGATACACTGTTTAGAGGATAATGTAGTTTATTAATGGTTTAATGCTAATGAATTCTCTTGTACTTAATTAATTCATAGTTTGGGTGAGCAAAACCACACTTAATCTTGAAATTAACTATTCTACCCCATTTTCCTCATCTAGGTTAACTACAAAACACCTCATTGAAGATTACAATAGTCTCCTTAAAATAGTCTCCTTAATCACGGACGGAGCCACCTAGGGGTGTAAATTAGTAATTTTGTGCTACATCAGCATCTCCAAATCTCAAAACGAAATTAGACACCATAAGTGAAAGTAAAATTGTTTGTAAAGTAAGCAAAGAATTTTTTTTTTTGTATTTTATTATTTTACACCTATCAAATCATATGAGAAAAGTTTTACCCTTAAATGGTTTGAACAATAAAAAACAGGTTGCTGTCGTATATTCATCTCCAACCATTCTGCTTTGCCAAGGGAGTGATTTTAATATAAATGGAAGTAGTTCCAATTATAATTCCATGCTTAAATTTCAAAATATATGTAACAAAACTTCAAAATTCACGTAATAGTTTGAGCGTGGAATTTTTGGTTTTAAGCTTTGGTTCCTCTCCTTTGCGTATATCCTGGCCGCTTCCCTACCTACCCTTAACACACGTGTAAATGTAGGAGTTAATTGATTAAAGAGGGATACTGATTTTTAGTGTTGTAGAATCGGTTCAATCTTAGTTCCACATTGAATTCTTTTTTTCCACTATTAGGCTGCATTGTTTTGGTTTTAACTTAAACTTAACTTAAATCTGAAAATTTTGCCTTCATTTAAATTTTTTTAGTTTTGCGCCAAACTTTTTTGGGTTATTGATCCGTCTTAATGAGGCCCCGTTCCACTAACTTTCTAAACCTTCTTTTTCAAAAAGAAGGTAATTTTAAACTCAAATATAACGAAAATAAAAATAAATTTTTGATTTTTTTGCACCGTTTAAAAGATTTCAATAATATCTATCAAACAATATTCATATTGGTAGAAAAATTATTTACGTAAATATATAATTTTTGAGCTTCAAATTACCTTCTTTCTAAAAAACAAGGTTATCAAAGAAACTGGAACGGCACCTTAGAGGAATCGGAAAAATAAAATTTTGGCATTTTTATCCAAGTATTTTGATAAATAACCACTTTTTAGAGCAAAAATGACATTTTTTTTGGCTAAAAAATGGTTATTTCTCAAAATACTTTGGTAAAAGTATAAAAAAATTTATTTTTCTGTTTCCTCTCGTCAAGACGAATCAATAACTTACAAAAGATTGACGCAAAACTAACAAATGTGAAAAAAATTCAAACAAAAATTTTAAATTTTAGTTAAGTCCAAAATAACGAAGCCTTAGTCCATAAAATCACTCTTTTTCACAAAACAATGTATATCCCCATGCATGTTGCTTTTTGGCTTCCTTTGTTGTGTGCTCTCATGAAGTATATGTGGAGTACTATTCCATTTTCATTCTTAAAATAAAACTAGTATAATCAATTGGGACTAGCTCAATTAGTTATGATTCTTGCATTTCATTAGGAAATAAAAAATTAAGAGTTCGACCCATCTGTGGTTAGGGATTTTTCTTTTTCTTATTTATGTCCTATTTAAATCCTATCAATTAATTTGTCCCATAAATCCTACGACTCTCCATCTCCCTCTCTCTCAAACAGTAGTAATTGCACAATTGCCACCAATCAGATTTTACGTTCATAATTGAGAGATATCTCTCTCTCCTCTTCTTCTACGTTCTCTTTTTGTCTCTCCGTCCCCAAAGCCGACACTCCTCCTCAGCCCGGTGGTTTTCTTCGAGAATGAATACTCTCTCTAGATTAGCTTTGGTCACAAATCCAAGGATAAATTAATGATTCCTCCTCCTCTCCTCTCCTCTCCCTCTCTACATCCACTCCCATATGAGATGAAGTTAAAAAAAACCTTTGTATCCAAAAATATTCGAAGAAGTGTTATTTTTTATCCAAAACAACTAGTGTTTAATATTTCTTTTAGATTGTGTTTAGTAAACGTTGCGTCGTTTATTCAAGCACGGGCATGCATTCCACTGTGCCTCCTGGACCGACCGGTAATACGGTAAGAGACTCGAAAACGTTAACAACCCCATCCAGGGTTAAAACTTAACCGCGGTATTCTTGTTCCAATCTCTCTCTCTCTCTCTCTCTCTCTCTCTCTCTAAAATACGTTTTCTGATCTCTCTCTGTTTCTATTCTTCACTTCCGTTTGAACATCCAATCCTGTTTCTCCAATCACTTTCAACGCCGCTGGCCGGCCCAAATCCGTTCGTTTCCGAGACCACGACAACCTTTTTCTTGGGTAAGTATGCACACTCGAGATCTTTGTCTGATTTGCTCTTGATTTGCCCTCCACTATCCGTTGGGTTACCGAGAAACTGTAACAGAAGTAAACGAAATTTAGAAACTCTTCTCTTCTACTTCCGTTTTCTCGATTTTAAACGTCCGTAGCGAACACTAGTGCAGTTGTCGTCTTCGATGCGGAATTGATGGATTTTGTTTTGAGTTCTACTGGGTCAGTCAGTCGGAATTTCTATGCCATATTTATTTGTATTATTTATTTATGAGGAACCCTTTGTCTCTTCGGAGAAGTTTTCTTATTTTTTGTTGGTTTGATTTCATTTTGTTTTTGTATCGCATGTTTTGGCTGTTGCATTTTGAGAGGTCGAAGACTTGGTTGTGTTTTGGAGTTTAGTTTTTTCTACCCTCGGTTACGGTTTTAGTTGTTATCTTGAGTTCAACAAAGCTGGTTGGTCCCGCCAGTGGATGGTGGATTTATGGTGCCATGATTAGTCGAGGTGCCCATAAGCGAGTCCGGACACCTGATTGTAAGAAAACAAATCTGATTGGTCTGATCAATATAAAAAAAAAGAAGAGAGAGTAACAAAGCTTGTTGGTATCTTTGAGTTCTTTGGTTTATCCCCTTTCCATTTTTGTGTAAGATATGCGAACTCCCTGATCAGTTTGTTTAGGAAAATAACCGAACCAAATCATACCAAACCAAGCTTTATATCTCAATTAATTGGGGTCTGTTTCATGAATCTGTTCTCTTCGTTGAGCTCTCTCAAGGGCATCGTATTCCTTGATATCCAACGCTCTAGCATAGCTCATAGTCATAGCCGGATTCGTGTCTAGGAAAGAAGCGTGTTAATTTCATGCTGGAAGGATGAAAGAAAATTATATTTCATTTCCCTAGGAAAAGAGGACAAATTGAAGATGATTTGAACCCTGAAGATTTTTTTTATTCCCACCCCCCCCATGAAAATCTAATTTGAAGAAAGATGCTGTCCAAGGGATATGTTTGAGAACTTTAGGTAGAAGGGTAGGAGTGAAACTGTGAAAGGTTAAATGAGATTCTAGTATCTTCTGTTAGTGATAATAAAGTTTGCTTTTCATGATTAATTTATCGATGGATGATAACAGCAATTGTGGTGTTGTCTCTGGCAGTTTCCTCTCGTCGTTATTTGTGCCCTACTGTTCAGTAATTGGATCATACTATAGGTGATTACGGTCACCCCCAGGTAAGGTGTTTCATCTTATCAGAGTCTTATCTTTTTCTACAGCCGGTCCCAAGCCCGGATAAAGGAGGAAGGTTGTGTGTTAGGTAGCTGACAATCAGAACATAAAAGCCCAGTTAGATCTCTATGACTTAAATCCTTGTATGAATACATGACATGCTAGGGCGTTCCTCTTAAGCGACGCGTTGCATTTGCCTTTGGGCGTTTCGAAGAATGAGCAAGGGGCACCCCATCAGCGCTCGGGTGTGCTGATAAGTGAGCAAGGGTTCCCGTGTTTTCCCCAATTGATTAGGATACAAGACTTGGTCTGGTTTGGTTTATTGTGGTTTCTTCTGTTCATGATAATAAACTCTGATTTGCATGATTATAGATACATCAAAACTGTATTTATGGTGTTGTCTCAGGCAGTTTCTTACCGTCGTTATTCGTGCCGTACTGTTCAGTTATGGTTCTTATAATTGGATCACACTGTTAGTGATTGCCGTCGTTCCCAGTAAGGCGTTTCATCTAATCAGATCAGACAGTTTCCTGTATGGCTAGCATCATCTAGCTAGGGTTTCAGTTTCCTTTCAGTCTTGTGGTTAACTTTTTTGTTTCTACGCTTTCCGTTCATTAATTTCATTAGCATTTCTTGTAGGTCATGATTGTCTCATATTTCTTGTAGATCATGGTTCATTCGTGTGTCTATCGGGCTTTAAAGAACTTGACACTAAGTGTGTCTTGACTGGAGAAAAGGGGTATCAGTGTATCACATAACTAAAGTTCATGTTTACAAACGAGGTTTTCATATGCTTGTGAAAGTCTCTTTCAATTTTCATGCCACTCTACAGCTTTGTAATCAGCCAACAAGGGTAGATTGTAAAGAATAGACCCACATCTTGTCCCAACAAGGATTGATTCTCAGTAGAATTCTAAGATGATAGCTAATGCTTTTAGTTTTTATGCTGAACATTAGAATTCCTTTTATCATATCTATCAAACTTTTATATGGTAGATTCCAAACTTTTTTGAAACTAGAATGGTTCGTGAGAGGAATATTAACTGGTGTGCCACCCAGGGTGTGTGTGTGGATGAAGTGTGCGTAGAGAACTTTACTTGATTTTAGGGGTGCAAAAATCTGTACATTCTTGTGTGTGTACAGGGAAGGGGGTATGTACTCTATTTTTCTGTCATATTTATTTATGCTTGCATGAATTGTTTGGATGATCATATGATATGGGATGTGTTAAATCTAGGGCTATGATGTGCTTAATGCAATACTAATATAGAGTTCATGCTCTGTAGGTATTTAATTGTGCATACACACAAGGTGACCAAAGCTCATAAAAGCAAGCTTGTTTTCACAAAATTGGTGTGAACCATTCATAGAAAATTTCCCACCAGTCATGGCATCACGACCATGTGCAAACATTTTGGATTTGGCTTCTGGGGACGTACTGGCTTCTGTGATTACAGATCCTGGAATCATCGCTGACTTGGATGGAGATTCAGATGGAAGTTCATCAGTTGGTCGTGAACGTATAATTATTGTAGCAAATATGCTGCCTTTGCATGCTCAAAGGGATGCAGAAACAGCTAAATGGTGCTTCAGTTGGGATGAAGATTTGCTTCTATTACAGTCAAAGGATGGCTTTTCACCTGAGACTGAGGTCATGTATGTGGGTTCTCTCAAGGCGGAAGTGGATCCCACTGAGCAAGAAGAAATTGCCCAGATTCTTTTTGACAATTTTAATTGTGTGCCCACGTTCATTCCCACTAGAATTCAGAAAGACTTTTATCATGGTTTCTGCAAACAGCAAATTTGGCCTCTTTTTCATTACATGCTACCTATGTGCCCTGATCACGGCGATCGATTTGACCAACTACTTTGGAAGGCTTATGTGTCTGCAAATAAAATATTTGCAGAGAAAGTGATGGAAGTAATTAACGCCGAGGAGGATTATGTTTGGATTCATGATTATCACCTCATGATTCTCCCTACTTTCTTGAGGAAGCGCTTCAATCGAGTGAAGCTAGGGTTCTTTCTCCACAGTCCATTCCCTTCATCTGAAATATATCGAACTCTTCCCGTTAGAGATGAAATTCTCAAAGGATTGCTGAATTGTGATCTAATTGGTTTTCATACATTTGATTATGCACGTCACTTCCTATCTTGCTGCAGTAGAATGCTTGGTCTGAACTATGAATCTAAGAGGGGGCACATTGGGCTTGACTACTTTGGCCGTATGGTGTACATTAAGATTATGCCTGTGGGTATTCACATAGGTCGACTTGAATCTGTGTTGAATCAGTCTTCTACATCCCTCAGAGCCAAAGAGATTCAAGAACAGTTCAAGGGTAAAAAGGTAATTATTGGAATTGATGATATGGACATTTTCAAAGGCATCAGTCTGAAACTACTGGCGTTTGAGCAGCTATTGCATGAGCATAAAGAGTTTCAGGGCCAGTTAGTCTTGGTTCAAATAGTCAACCCCGCTAGAAGCTCAGGAAAAGATGTACAGGAAGCAAAAAGAGAGACCTATTTGACTGCTAAAAAGATCAACGACCATTATGGGTCCTCCAATTACGAGCCAGTGATTCTAATTGACCGACCCGTTGCCCGTGACGAAAAGACTGCTTATTATGCTGTGGCAGAATGTTGTATAGTGAATGCAGTGCGCGATGGGATGAACTTAGTTCCTTATAAGTATATAGTCTGTAGACAGGGCTCTTCGGAAATGGATGTTGCCATGGGTATCAAAAAAGATTCCCCTAGGACAAGCATGCTTGTTGTGTCTGAGTTTGTAGGGTGTTCGCCTTCTTTAAGTGGAGCAATTAGGGTTAACCCATGGGACATTGATTCCGTAGCTGAGGCTATGAATTTGGCTCTCACAATGCCTGATTCTGAGAAACAATTGAGGCATGGGAAGCATTATCGATATGTCAGTACTCATGATGTGGCGTATTGGGCCCGCAGCTTTATGCAGGATTTGGGAAGAGCTTGTAAAGATCACTGTAGTAAGCGCTGCGGGGGTATTGGGTTGGGCCTGGGCTTCAGAGTCATTTCGCTTTCTCCGAATTTTAGAAAGTTGTCAATTGACCATATCGTTTCTGAGTACAAAAGGACTAATAGAAGGGCGATATTTCTGGATTATGATGGTACTGTGGTTCCTCAGAGCTCTATTTGTAAAAGTCCCAGTCCTGATGTTGTTACTGTTCTCAATACTTTATGTAACGATTCGAGGAACACTGTGTTTATTGTTAGTGGTAGGGGAAGAGGTTCACTGAGTGAGTGGCTTTCACAATGTGAGAGGTTGGGAATAGCTGCTGAACATGGGTACTTCGTTAGGTATGACACTAACATGTTTTGTTTTTGTTCCGTTTGTTTGGCTGGAATTTTGAGACATTCATTGGAGTGAATTTCATCATCTGGCCATTTGTTATTGTAGGTGGTGTAAAAACTGTGACTGGGAAACCAGTCTCTCGAGTGCTGACCTGGATTGGAAGGAAATCGTGGAACCTGTGATGAATTCGTACACTGATGCAACTGATGGGTCCAATATCGAAGTTAAAGAGAGTGCATTGGTGTGGCACCATCAGGATGCAGACCCAGACTTTGGATCTTGCCAAGCCAAGGAATTGTTGGATCATTTGGAAAATGTACTTTCGAATGAACCAGTTGTTGTCTCTAGGGGCCAACATATTGTTGAAGTCAAGCCACAAGTATGACATCTCTCTACAGATAACTTCATATGGTGCTCGAGTTGTGTTAGTTTGTTGTTATAAATTCCCACTCTACCCATACCCACATTCATCAACAGACACCGACTCCCAAACTCACTCTTGTCACATTCATGCAAAAACCTCTGAGATTTCTTTTATAAACACCTTTATTTCCCCTTTTTATACATACCTCTTGTGATTGTTGGCCACAAAATAGAAAATGTAGAACCCACATAACCATGAGAAAGAAATTAGGAAGTTGTATGGTCATGGTGTTGAAACATTTTTTAGTGTATTCGTTTGTTAAGTACTTAAGTAATTAAGTTACCTTGCTTTCATCAGTAGGTGCTCTTTTGAAAAGGACTTTTATCAGCAGGTACTACACCTGTTGGAATAGTTTTGAGCAATGAAATTCTTGTAAAATTGAATTTTACTGGAATCAAAGATCACTGGACGAATGTAAATGTAGCCACGTGCATTGAATGGATTTATTTGATGGTATTAATGATTTGGGCGGGAATAATTTTTACGAAAACTTGGCAAGGGTAACTGTAGAAGGTTGGGGATTTCATGTTCTCTGTAAACTAGCCTGAAAATAGTAACAGTTTCTATTTATTTCCACTTTGGTAACATATTCACTAGTATATCCCAATGTGCAGGGAGTAAGCAAAGGGTTGGTTGCAGAGAAGGTTCTCTCAAAGATGGTTAACAGTGGGGATCCGCCGGATTTTGTGATGTGCATTGGAGATGATAGATCAGATGAAGATATGTTCGAGAGCATATTACGCATGGTCTCTTGTCCTTCCCTGCCTGTAGCTCCACAGATATTTGCTTGTACTGTAGGACGAAAGCCTAGCAAGGCTAAGTACTATCTTGATGATTCTGCTGATGTGGCGCGATTGCTTAGAGGCCTTGCTGATGCTTCAAGTCCAAAACCTACGAATATTGCCCATTTTCAGGTGTCTTTCGATAGCTCATTTTGAGATATGAATGGCGGAGTGATGGTGTGGATGGCTCTGAATTTCCTTGGAAAATTGTTTTCTCTCGATCGTGGGTGTGAACTTAAATCAGTATGCATGGCGGAACCTCGGATTGACGTCTTTAGGCTGTATTTGGATCAAGGATTTGGGTAAGGGAAACAAAAAGAACATAGAGAAGTGAAAGGATTCCTTCGACTTTTCCTTTTTCTTATCTGAAGATTTTATCCAAATACCGCCTTAGGTTTTTGCGGCTTGTTTGTTGGATGCATGATGGAAGATTAGAATGGTGAGTTTTGGTCCCATTTTGGACACCAGAATTGAGCCGGAATAGGAAGCTTCTTCGGGTGATCCCCTTCGTGTACAGTTTTTGCGCATCCTCATAATGGTTGCCCTTACTGAAAAGAAAGCAGCGTTCATGTGTATAGCTACAATGATTTTTCATTCTTCTTATACGTCAATGTCAATTTGACTTAGAATTGCTATTGTTCCTTTTGAATGCTACTAATTGATTTCAGATTCTGTTGAGATAGGGTGATTGAATACTGGGTGAAGACTGTTGATGCATGTCTTTGTAAATAGCAATGTTCTGCCTTTTCCATCTGTCTCATGTTTCACCTAGGAGCTTTTCGTAAACCCTAATCGCATTTTGCAACCCGATTTATTATGCATTGTGCTTTAACAGATATGGGTTTTCACATTCGGCCAGCATTGAGAAGCTCAAGCTCGGCCTGCCTGAGCTTACCACAATCTCCTATCGACTGGCCGAACTTGGCTTGAGCTGAAGCTTAAAAAGAAAAAATCAAGCTACATTTGCAATAGCTTCTATTTTTGTTTTCTAGACCAGAAATCACTTTAAATGCAGTTTTAAAAGCTAATCTTAATAAACTTCAATTTTGGTGCTTTGGATTTTGGTTCTTATAGAAATGTACTAGTTTCACCTTCAAAATCCTCACAGAAAGAGAAAAATGAATATTATGAACTTAATAGGAAAATTACCTTTACTATTCGTAAGTTGTATTGGTAAAACATGCAAAATCTACAAACATCAAAACATAAACAGAAGGTAATCTAAGTTAGATGCACACTTCATTTACTGTTAGAAGTTAAACTTGATTAGAATTCCATAGTCTTAGGTCCAAGCTAGGGTACATACTTGAATCGACTTGATCGCTCACCAATCTTAAAAATTGAGCTGAAATCACTCAGCAAGTAAACTAACCGAGCCCGAATGAGATATTTTTAAGTAGCTCTATTTATAGTAGCCATATGTCATATATTTTCCCATTCTAGCTTTTTAAGTAGCTCGGTTCGTAGCAGCCATACATCGCATTGCTATGTTTCCCATTCTAGCACACCAGGAAACAGACCGAGGAAGTGCTGGGATTCTATAAAACAGTGACTTATTGTTCACATCAATCTTTTGTTTTTGTGTGGATTGTTTGTTAAATAGTACCCAATTGGATAAGGATTTTAAGAGCTCACACCAACCATTCTCCAGACACTAATTCTGTTGGTTGGTTAGGTGGTGCACACAAATCCTATTTGGATTCCCAAATTGATTGCGATAAGGATAGTGACTGCTTAGAAAAACACATTTGGGTGCTTCCCAGATTGGCTCGAGTAAATGCGCGACACCATCCCCCCCCCCCCCCCCCCCCCCTCCCCTTCCCGCTCCCGCA
>BPLS01000144.1:2236647-2253388 GCA_019656275.1 Rhododendron kiyosumense | reverse complement strand
GGATTGTTGAGTAGGTAAAATACATTTTGTTGGTGTACATGCTCTAACACTTGGGCTAAAGGACTCGGTTTTTGTAGCAAGGGTAGAGAAGATTTTGGACAGCTGCCAATCTGTTACTTGCTGGAATTACTAAACAATTATCTATTCCGCGGCCCCGCTCTTTCATCGCTTAACATCTCACTATCTCACTGACCATTTCGGCAATAATCATCAGAATTTAAAAAAAAAAAATTTTAGGGGGAAGAGTTTTTTAAAAATCTGAACTGTCCAAAACACTTTTGGACAGTAAAATTGAGAGCAGTGGGAGAAGCAGTGAGCCTACTTTCTGTTTGTCAATTCCCCTAATGCCGAAGCTTTTCCTCCGTTAACTCCTGATTTTTTTTTTTAAAATACGGAATATCTCAGATCAACTTACGCATACATCGACTAATCCTTTCAAAGCGTAGGCCGCTCCTCCCTCTGTAGCCATAAGCCACTATATCCCCTTCCTTCCTCTGAATCATGAGCCGAAGTAACAAGTTATGGGATCTCGGTTCTTTTTTGGTACCAAGGGAAAGGGATAGCACTAGCTGACACTATTAGAATAGGTATGAGAAAATGATTGATAATAACGTGTTTTGATAATTAATATTCGTTAAAAATATTTATAGTATTAATAAATATTTTGAGCATGTAATGCCGAAAATCAGATTTTAGCTACTGACGACAGCTAATGTGAAATACTCCAAGTGCTCCTTGATAACAATTCTTTATTTATCTACTAATTTTCTTAAATTTTAATCGACTGAGAAAACTCAAGATTAAGAAAGATTTTTAGTTAATGAACTCGGTAAGTTGGCGATTTTCCATAGTAATGATTGATTATCAGATAAAAAAAAGTAGAGTTTCAATTCTTGACTTGACTGCGAGTTTTATAAACCAAAATTCAATTTTTGATATTACTGTCGATGTCCAATCAAGTTAACTTTTTGCGTGGATATATTACTCAACTGATCCTACAAAATGAATGATTCAAATGAAAAAACTAAACGCACAATGGGACCACAATGACAGTAGTGGCCCTACAATTTCCACTGCTGGCGGATAAAGGTTAAACTCAAAAAAATAATGCAAACTGTTCTTTCTTCGGGACCTTGCTAGGGACACCATCCAAGGGCGTCTAGATTTTACACCGATCGCCGTGCGGGCCCACACTGAGTTCTACACGGATGATTCGAGCCGTTTAATAATTTTAAAACAAAAAGGGAAATGATAATGCCAAAACTGTTTTTATTGGTGCCAAAACTCTAGTGCACAAAAGGCTTCTACTATTTGCAATGTACAATACTTTTGTACACCGGAGTTTTGATATCAACAAAAACAGTTTTGACATTATCATTTCCCATAAAAAATTGAATGAGCTTGTAAAAAATTAACTCAATCCAATATGTATAAATACTCGATCCAATTTTCCTACAAAATCTAGACGCCCTTGGTAGGTGTCCCTAGCTTTACCGGTTCTTTCGATATGCAAGCAAGAGAAGTGTGCAGCAAAGGATTTTGTCAGGACCGTCATTTAATCCAGTATCCAGAAAACAGAGGAAAACAATGAAGTGGGGATTTGACCAAATAATCAATGGGAAAGTGGAACCAGCAAAAAAACATTCATTTAAACACCCAGGTGACGAAAATAGAGTGATTATCTTAGGATTATACGTATGAAATGACGGGCATTGTTTATGAACAAATCTTCTTACTAATTAAAGCGCGCATATCTAATCACAGATTCACAGCATTTGATTCTCCCCACCCTGGTCCCTCCCCTCTTTACAACCTCTTGCCCCTTTTTTTTTTATCACCGCTTTTCTCTCTCTCTTTTCCCCCTTTCCTTTTGTCTCTTCCGTCTTTTTCTCTATCACCGCATTCACTCTCCAAGGCTCCAAGCTCAACAATCAAAAACCCCCCACAAACCCACACACACACTCTTCACTGCCTCCCCTTTCACTTGAACAAACCAGTTTTCTTGACTAGGGTTCCATGCAATGATCAGCAAGAAAATGACGCCAATCGGAAAGAATGTGCTTGTGTTGGCTCTCACCCTTTTGGTCTTGTTTGGTGGGTTTTCGTCTGCTCAAGCCACTTACCCTTCCCCTGCAAGTGAGTTGTTATTTTTGTTTCAATTTGATCTGTTTCAGCTTGCTAGCTGGAATCTATAGCTGATGTATATGTATATACTTGTGCGCTGTCTGTATACTGTTTTCTTGGCAGAGATTGTTAGTGGGTTTCTCTCCAATGCTCTTTCTGTTCTGATGAAATGGTTGTGGTCCCTCAAAGCTACCACCAAAACAGGTACGGATCTCGGATGAATGATGGCGCTCTTGTAAAATCCACATTTGGTTTTTGGGTTTTATCTTATATTTTATGCGTAGATTATGGATTAGAGTTTTTTAATATGGAATGGTGGGTTTTATGTGGTTTTGTGTTTTCAGCAATAACTGGCCGTCCGATGATGAAGTTTGAGAGTGGGTATAATGTTGAGACAGTGTTTGATGGGAGCAAGCTTGGGATAGAGCCCCATTCTGTGGAGGTGTTGCCTAGCGGGGAGCTTCTTGTTCTGGACTCTGCTAACAGTAATCTCTACAAGATCTCCTCCCCTTTGTCTCAATGTAAGGGGTTTTTTTGGTGCAGTGGCTTGAAATTTTGCTGGGTTGGTTTTATCTGATGAGTTTTTTTAAGTGTTAATTTGGCTGAAATACTTTAATTTGGGTTTTTAACAGATTTCACTTCAAATGGGTTGTTGTCAGAAATTTAGTGGGTTCTGATTTATTGTCCAGAACCTATAAATGAATTGTTTCTTTTGTTAGTTGTCATATTTGCTCTCTTTTTGTCTTATGTATAGTAGCTTCTTAACTGGAAGCTTTGCTCCTCATTTTGAACTCTTTTACACTTTTGACGCATTAGATTTGCTTTTGGTGGTACTAGAGTTTTCCACTTCGTTGAGGTGAGTTATGATTTAAGCAGATCAGACAGGAGACTACATTGAACTTTCAATTGATTTTCTGAACTTTCTGCAGTACTTCTCTTTTTTGGGTTCCCGGAAAACTCTCTCTTTTCAAAGCCATGTTTGTTGAAGGTTGAGTATCATTACATAGTTCAAGTTAACATCTGGCGTTGCTGTGCATTTTGAAGCAAGTTACTGAATTCTTTCTTAATTAACTGAAATTGGAAATTGGGAGGTTATATCCTATGGAAAGTCTGATTGTCCCTTTTCTAACTTGTACACTTATGCTCCAAGAGTTATATCCTATGGAAAGTTTATATACCTGTCAAATTCAATTGTCATGATGACATTATCTGTTATGATTTATTTTGGTTTACTTTAAATAATATATTCAAGTTAATAGTAGAATAACTCTTTTCGTATACTAAAACTACAGATAGCCGGCCAAAGCTGGTTGCTGGATCTGCAGAAGGATACTCCGGACATGTAGATGGGAAACCAAGAGAGGTAAGGATGAACCACCCAAAGGGGCTTACAGTGGATGACAGAGGAAACATTTATATTGCTGATACTATGAATATGGCAATCAGGAAAATAGGTGATGCAGGTAAATCGCACATTCGACTCATGTTTTCTTTTATCATTCCTGCACTTAGAAGTATTTGTTCTTCATTTCTTCAAGGTTCTTGTTCTATCATGGCTATGATTTTGTGTTTCAAGTAGAAGTCGTTAGAACTCTGAAATCACTTTATTCGTTTCGGCTCTTGTACATGCTGCTCACTACTTGTTGTCTTTGAAGCATGATAGAACTTATGGATGTGTTGGGAACTTGGGATCATGGATTTATGTGGAGTATGAAGGAAAGGATAGAAGTGTTATTTAAACTGGACATATAATTTTAAGATTCTTCACTTTATTATCTTCTCTTTAAGATTCTTCACTTTATCAAGAAATGGAGTCTTTTCACTTTCTTATCTTCTCTTAAAGATTCCTCGCTTTTTTAGTAATTTTCTTTTTCCTATTCTGTGCCCTCCTCAACTGATAAATCCCACCAAAATCAATGATGCAAACACAGAATATAGGGTTACCACTCTAGCAAATACCAAAGTGGTTCATTTTTATCTGTGCAGGGGTTACAACAATAGCAGGAGGCAAATGGAGTCGTGGAGGTGGCCATGTAGATGGACCTAGTGAAGATGCAAAGTTTTCGAATGATTTTGATGTGATATACATCGGAAGCAGTTGCTCTCTCCTTGTCATAGACAGAGGAAACCAGGCAATTCGAGAGATTCAACTGCATTTTGATGACTGTGCTTACCAATACGGAAGTGGTTTCCCTCTTGGTAAAATAATCTATCAGACATTATACTATATGCGATTTAAGATTTTACAGTATTTTACTACATCTTATACTTAAATGCAGGAATTGTAGTTCTTGTAGCAGCTGGCTTCTTTGGTTATATGTTGGCATTGCTGCAACGAAGGGTTGGTACCATCGTATCTCCATCGGATGTGAGTTCTAATTCTCGGTTCATACTTATGGTTCTAATCCCTTGGTCATGTTAATTCTTTCACTTGTTGCATTTGGATACACACTAGTAGAAGCACCACCCAAACACACAAAGAGGTCTGTTGCAAGTTCTAGAACTTTATACTCATCTTTATAGCGAAAGCAAACATGCTCAGAAGTTATGGTAACAAAACCATTGGTTTCTAATGAGAACTTTGCTTTGAACGCGTGACTCCCCAACTTGTCCTAAATACAAGGGCAGGGATCCAATTAATTCATGTATTTGCTAAGAAAATTAAGGAACATAAATAACCAATCAAGCAATATATGCATTGTTTTTGTGACCACAAACATGGCATTTGAAGTCAAATGGGGAGGGGCTGATGATTATAGGAAGCAATTAATTGTTCAGGAATCCAAAATAGCATGTGAATATGGGGCAAAACTAAGGTTAGGACACGAGACATAAAAAGAGGGTAAAAAAACCACGAGCGACTTTTTTTTTACGGAGCTGTGCGAAAATGTTTGCCACCACGCTAGAATTCCTGTCTTTTTTGCAGATATCTAATTCATGTTTTGTTTTCCCCTTGTATCTTTTTCTATTGAAGGATGAGACCACACCCAAATTGAGCATTCCTCCAACTATGTATCAGAAGTCAATGAAATCTTCTGTGAGGCCACCCCTAATTCCTACTGAAGGCGAACAAGAACAGCAAGAAGAAACCTTCTTTGGGTCTATTGGAAGGCTTCTTGTCAGCACTGGTTCATCAGTCACAGAAATCCTTGGATCAACATTTCCCGGGTTTAGAAAGAAGCCACTAAGGTATCAATACCAATTGCAACAACACCAAAACCACAAGTATGCAAACGCTTGGCCAGTACAAGAGAGCTTTGTGATACCAGATGGAGATGAGCCACCTTCTATTGAAACACGGACCCCAACCCCGCGTAAAACATATGCGTTCATGTCCAAAGATGCCGAGAAAATGCAACAGCTGAGGCAGAGCCGTAACTTTTACAGTGGATGGGATGGGGATTTCTCGCAGCAGCAGCAGCAGCAGCAGCAGCAGCAGCAGCAGCAGCAACCCCCCATTCAGAAACAGCAGCACCCCCCCATTCAGAAACAGCAGCATCACCATCAGTATCAATCATCTGCCCCACGAACTTACTATGAGCAGAGCTATGAGAAAACCAATGAGATTGTGTTTGGAGCAGTTCAGGAGCAAGATGGGCGGCGTGAAACTGTGGTGATAAAGCCTCTGGATCATGGCCATCCGATCGGTAATAGCCGTAGTATTCGCTCTCGAATCAGTTTGATGGGATATACCCATGGGTATTGATCAGTGTATACATTGAGTTTTTGGCATTTCGAAACAAGTCCAATATTTTAGGGGTATGGATGTATAAGAAAAATAACATTTTGGAATGTGGAGATTGGTTGGGGGAGTAGATTTGGTGCCAAGTGCAAGTTGCACTTGGTGGCCAGAGAACTTGAAATTGATGCAAGATGTAGCCTTGAGGAAATTTGAAGTGCTATGAAAGTGGATTCAAAGAGCTGATGGGATTTTGTTTTGGCAATCAAAAGGGTTACAAACCGCACTTGAGGTTACTTGTACCCAAAATGTCTGTGCTTTTGTTTCCAAAGACTCTTCCCGGGAAGAGATTATTGTTCAATCCTGTGGTTGAAATTGCATGGGAACAGAGGTATAAATACTTTTTCGGTACAAATGACTTCACCGCCAAAGAAGAAGAGACAAGATTTTGTACAATTAGTACTGATTAGTGGTCTACCATGTGGACTGTGGTCTTAAGTCTTAACTTAGATATGAAGTAGTAATTTAATAATGTACGATGCCGTTGCTAATTCATGAACTGGTACTCAGCTTAAAAAAACTCATGATCTGGTATCTGAACAAAGATTCTATCTGGGCAAATCTATAAAATGCAAGTGGGACATGCATTTTAGTTCTAAGTAATAGATTTCAATAATCTAGTAGTCACAATGAGACAATCACGTGACCATAGGGAATCTTTTCAACATTATATTTCAAATCAGAGTTGTAAACCAATTAAGTCCGGGTAGTGATCATGTGCACGCAATTGCTCACACTAGACCAGATTAAAAAAAAAGTATTCCTTCCGTCTCCATTTTTTGTCGCTCGTCCTATTTCCACCGGATAAAAGAATTAACTGTAACTTCTAATCGGTAATAGTACTATTTATATGCAAGCAATATGGATCTTGTTTGATAGATCTCAATGAACTCTTTTAAACGATGTTTTAAAAAATAGAAAGCCATTGACTGAAAGTGGGGTGCCAAAATCATATCCCTTTTCCTTTTTCCTGTTTGATTAGTATTGGTTGTTTGGGATTTGTAAATTTGTACTAACATTTAGAGTAATACTCCAAGAGCCTCATTAAAATGTCTATTCAACACCCATTCCCCATTCCCGAACCGAATCCAATGGAAAACAAATTCAAAGCCTTATGACTCAAAACCCTAAATCAAATTCACTAATAACAAAGCACAATCGAAAATTTCTCAAATATCCCAAATCAAACATTGAAACCACTGGAAAACAGATCAAGACCCTAAAATTACTCAAACTAAACACTGAAACGCAGATAAAAGAAAAATACTGAAACAAGATTTCACTTCGTAGTCGTGAAATGAAACACTGGAACAAAACTCCAATCCAACCAACGGAGGGCAACTGGAACCTCGGCGTCAAAGTGGTGTGAAGGCAGAGAGAGAGAGAGAGAGAGAGAGAGAGAGAGAGAGAGAGAGAGAGAGCTACAGTGACTCATTGGGTGTGGCAAATCACTATAGCAACGGGGTAAGTGGCGAGGTTTCTGGCGAAGCTGCTGGGTTTTCGTTTTCAGCCGTTTGGCTCGGCAAAACCTCCGAACGGGGGAGTGGAGATCCTCTAACCTTGCAAAAGGAAGATTGTTGTACTCCTCTCCTTAATTGACGCAAATGCGTAATCTGATCCAAAAAAGAAGACGTAAATGCGTAATTTGACGTATTCGTCTACATTATATACCGAGCACTTTTCTCTTTCTTTTGAGAGACTAGAAAAAAAGGAGTAATTGGAAAAATCAACACCACTCTCCACTCGAATCCACCTTCATTTCGTTTCCACTTCTTTTTCGCTTATGAGTGAAGAAAAAGAAGTTAAAATAAGATAAAGCCGCGCACAAAGTGAAGCAACACCAGGTAAAAAAGAAGGTGAAATCAGAAGAAAAACACAAAATGATAATGTAGATACGAAATGTTTAACAAGTCAGGGTTACACACATAGCCATCCTTACACACATACACAACAGTTGCGGATAGGAAGAAGGGGGAAGTCGGACAGAAGAAAGAGCTTCCTTCAATATTTCATCTCCTCTTCATTAAACCTGAACTACTACTGGCCAGGGCTTCCACGGCGACGCCTTTACCCTGCTCCTCAAAACCCATTATATTAGTACGTATCATATAGTCTAGCCTTTGATGGCCTTCAGACGTAACATGGTTTCTGTTTCCATTGTCATCTCCTTGCTCAAATGCTTTGTCAGCAGACTCAGGCAGTTCAACCACTCCATCGAAAGTCATCAAATCCTTTAATTGTTCATCAAACATCTGAGACTTGGTTATCTCTTTGCTTCCTACAACATCAGAATCTAAAAGAGAGACAGATGTCTTTTGTGAAACTCGGGGTTCTACTGTTTTTATCCTAAACATTAGACACAGCTGAGATAAGCTTAACATGATGAAGCTCCTCAAAACCGGGTAAAGTGGTAAGCTAACAATTGCGTTTCTGACGTCTGAGCAGAACATCATTGTTTGTCTCCCCTGACTCATTAGGTAATGCTTCCATGTCATGTTGAACAAACGTGGGTTGAAGCCTTCCTGTCTACAAAGTTTGGCAAGACAAAACGTAAGCAACCCAGTGTGATAATGATTGTGTAGTACAACAGTAAGTAAAGGAGATACTTACACAGGAAGTTAGATATGGGCGAGCAGCAAACCCGATTATCAAGCCAAGTAAGGAACAAACCCCCAGAGCCAAAGGCCAAACCCAAGTTGACATGCCTAATTCTGAGAGAAACGTTTATGCACAAAATTAACGATATGCCATTGTCTTTGAATCTGAAAAATACTCTCAACTGATGTTCCAAAATCCAGGTGCACAGGCAAAGATGTTTCAACGACATAGGTAAGGGTAAATAATCAGGAACGAGGTATACCAAAGCAGTTTTTATCATGTCCTCCAACAATAAGATACCTACAAATTAGCACTAGCATACAAATGTCACCAAGCATCGAGAATAATACAAAGAGGATGCCAAACTATCCAAACGAATAGCTGCATGGCTCACATCCTTTGAAAACACGAATAAGGAATACATCTTTGCCTGTGCACCTAGTTTGGCATGAAGAATCACATCCTAGTTTGATAAACACCGGATTTATAAAAACCCTCACCAATACAAACATCGAACTTACAGAGAACCAACACACCAAAAAGAGAGGCCTAATATATTGCATTAGCATGTTGTCTACAGAAAATGCGCATACAGAACCTTCTACTACTCTTAGAAAAATAACTTATGAAATAGGTTCTACAAATTCTTTAATTTATTTTTCCTGAGAACACAATTTCCAGAATAACAAAACAGAGAAAACTTACCAGAATGCGAACCTCTGGCACAATCCTCTGACTTCAGGTTAATTTGGCGGACCAATTTATGACCATGATCACAGATCATTAAAGCACATCTTTCAGGAATAAAAGCCAGCTCAAAATCAGGGGAGAATGATGCATTTCGTCCAGGTCCATCCACATGACCTGGTGTTTTAGAACCCCCAGCAATAGTGGTCACACCTAAAAATGCATCATTGTTGAAAGAATGAGCTCAATATTCACATTGGGACAATAATTACTGGCAATTAACCTGTCACCGTTGATGTAATGGCAATTAACCTGGCACCGTTGATGTAATGCCAATTGCCAAGAGCACTTCAAGAAATATATTTTCTTAAAATGGTTTAACGAGTATATCATATGATCCATATCAAGTCAATCAAAACGATGGGATCCCATCAGTTACTTTAAGAGGCGCAAATAACTACTGAGGCGCAATTTCGAAATACTTGCTGTATTTTGCCTACATCATAAGAAATTCATTGGGACTACAGACAACTCATAGCATTCCAATTTCAGAGGGTGACTTTGATATAGGTCTGATGTGTGGGGATGTACATGTATTTTTGTCAAATGTCACACGATGTGTTCATGACTTTTTCCCATTCTTTATCGGTCATTCTTTTACCTGAATATGAAACAGGTAATTACTCAAACTTGTTGCCCAAAGAAACTTGTGCCTATGAGAAAGGATAAATTTAGAAAAGCCTTGTGCAACCAGAAGAAGTTGATTAGATACTTCTCAACCATTTCTTAATTGACCCAAATTGACAAAGTCCAACTGTTGACCTTAATTGACCCCCCGTCCTTTGTAGTATTCCCCTAATCATTGTAACTTCTTGAAACAGAAACTTCATCAGTCTTACAAGTATCATACCCGACGGTCATTCCGATTAACTCAAACAATTGCTGGCAATACAACTCACACATCTAATTTCCATCGAGATCTCATAGTCGTGAACATTTCACTTTAAGTTACAATTCTTAACTTGCACTCAAAGTAAATGAATACCCAACTTTTGGAAACACGAAGGAATCAGAACAAAAAATATCTGAAATTGGGGTATTGATGTGATGATACCTGACTTGCTAATCTTTCTTATAGCAAGATTGCCCTTGTCAGCAACATATACATTCCCTTTTAGATCAACTGCAAAGCTTTTCGGCTTGTCAAACTTGGCAGCGGCCAAATCACCATCCGAAAACCCGAAACCGTTGCCAGATAACCGCTTGATCTCACTCTCTACACATATATTCATAAAGATATAGTACAAGCACATACAAACACATACGAAGAGCAACAAAATACTTCTGGACCACAAACCATTTGATGATCCGACTAACTCTTAGAAAATTGAATTATCTACTTTTCAAAGCATATTTGTTGGATATTGTCCATTCTTTCCCCAAAAAACTGATGGATCGGAGAGTAACGAATATAAGATGAAACTGATTTTTTTCCTCATAGATAACTTTGGCTCTAAAACAAAAAAATAAACTGCTCCGAATCTTCCGATCATCAAAATTGAATCCACTACAGCATATCATTGACGAGAGGAATTGAAAAAGTATAAAATAATGGACTGAAAACAACTGTTTAGTACTTTCATCATCTTCTTTTCTTTTTTTTTCCTTCTTTTGATCGTAATTGTTTACTTTTTTACTCCACTCGTTGAGACAAATGGACAATCTAAAATAGTTAGTACAGGACAACAGAGAAAAAAGGATTCATCTTCAGTGAATTTTTTTGTTTTGTTTTTGTTTGTAATTGTTTAATGTTTACTTTTTAATAGGACTCCTCTGGGCTCTGGTCGAGACAAATGGTCAATCCAAAATAGATTAACGCAAATCCAACAAAAATCATAAAAAAACAAAAATTCAGGAACAACAAGGCCTTATTTACGTGGGTACCTTGGGATGGGGTAAATGCGACGGTGAAAAAGGCACTGTGTTCCGAATCAAGAACGAGGAAATCGGACGAGTCGAAGCGAGGGAGGATGAAGTGAGGGTTGAGGTTGAGCTTGTAGCCGTCGAGGACAGTGCTCACCGTGTAGCCTTCTTCGAACACGAGGCGAGCGGAGGCTGAAAATACGTCGAAATTGAAGTTTGGTTTTAGGAAAATAGTTGTACGGGTAAATAAGTTGAAAAAAGAAGTGGGTTTTACGCAGAGATTGCTTACCGTGAAGGTTGAGGAGGAGGAAGAGGGCGCAGAGGAGAGAGAGGAGCGGTGCCATGATCGACGATCGATTGAGAGTAGAGTTTTTGGTCGTGAGTCACTGCCCGTTCCACTTTTAGAAAAAGTGGGTTTTTGAAAAGGAAGGTAAATTTCAAGCACAAAAATCATGTGTTTATGTAAATAATTTTTCTTTCACTATGGATCTTATTTGATAGATCTCATTGAGATATTTAATACGATGCAAAAAAAATTGAAAATTTATTTTTTATTTTTGTTACATTTGAGTTTGAAATTTGAAAAAAAGGAAGTTTTGGAAAAAGAAGAGAAACTGGAACGGTATCTCAGTCCCCCTCCCACAGTCGAGGAACCAAAGTGATATTTTCACATTTTATACTCCCTCCGTCCCAATTTACTTGTCACAGTCTATTCCAACCGGAAAAAAGAATTAGTTATATCTTTAAATTGATAATGAATTTTATATCCAATATGGATATTGTTTGATAGATCTCGATTTGTTTTATAATATAATGTTTTCAAAATCACCTAAAATATTATAAATTACAAGATATAATCAATTGAAAAGTGGCATGAACTCCAAGAAGTTACAAGTAAATTGGGACGGAGAGAGTACGATACAGCGTGATTTCTGGGGGGTTATTTACATTTGGTCCCCGATATATGCTTGTAGAGTGATATTGTGGTTCCTGATATAACAATTGCACGATTTTAGTCCCCAATGTTCAAAAATTTGTGCCAAATCAGTCCCCAGACTAGATTAGATGCCATTAGAACATCTCCGGCCTTGACCCAACATTTTACTCAAATTTGGGTCAAATTTTGGGTAAAAACTCATTTTGGGTCAGACTTTCTCCAATGGTAAAATGATCTTTTACCCAAATATATTGTTTTTTAAGTATTGAATGGCAATAATAATATAAATAATAGAAGGGAACAAATTTGATTTGGGATTGAGAGTGACTGACTGGTATGAAGAAAAAGAAGAAGAACTTGGCCCACCTCTATAACCACCGCCAACCACCCAAACAGTCTATCAGTTACCATCACCCACAGAACTTTGATCCATATATCTTTCATTCTTTTTTGTCTGTAGGAACTTATTCGAACGGCAGCAGCCATGAGAGAGAGAGAGAGAGAGTGAGAGAGAGTTGCAGGTATCCAAGCTTGGGAAAGCCGACATCATGCTCTCAAAATGGCATAAAAAGAGCCGTTGAAAAGAGAAAAGAGCCGTTGGAATATTGGAGAAAAAAATGGGAAGAAACTTGGATTGTCTCAAATTTGGGAAAAGAAATGGGTAAAACCCATAATGAGGAAGGGTTTGGGTCAAAGATTGGAGAGGATTTTTTATAAATTTTGCCCAAATTTTAAATTTGGATCTTAAAATGGGTCAAGCTTGGAGATGCTCTTAGTTTCCTTAGCTGAGTGTATTTTCTAAAGTTCGCGTGCAAAATTATCCTTACCTTTCGGCAAAACTTTATTCCAACTCTTCTTTTTTCCCTCAAGATACCCCACCAACTTTGTCCACCTTTTAAAAGTAATAAAAATAAAAGAAATATTCTCTCCTACTGTTTTGTAAAGAAAAAGTTACAGAGCTCAATCGCAATTTGGACGATCTGAATTGAAAACCAATTATAACAGGTAATAATTGATCGTGATTAATTTTTCTCCGAAAATTTTTTATTAAAATTTGAACTGTTCAAAATCGAAATAAACGCGTGAGATTGAATAGCTTCGTGAACATCCCGGAGGCTCCATAAAAAAGACACTCTCGTAAAAATAAAGTATTTGTAATCTCATAAGTTGAAAAACCATCAATGAAATTCTATTCCACTCTTCTTTTTTTCCTCAGGAGATACCCCACCTATTTTGTTACCTTTTCTTTGGTTTTCATCTTGGGAAATTTATTTTTCTTTTTGCACGTTTCTCTATTTATCTCTCTTCACTTATTATTACGTACTACATCAAAAATATTTTCCAAAAATAAGAATCAAACAAAGGTGCCTCATAAGTTGCCGTATTTATTGGTCCGTACACATTATTCTGAACAAGCTCCAAATGGTGCTTCCTGTCCTGTCTTTTGAAAATGCCCTATCATTGTTGCCTCCCAAGAGCACAATCTTTACAAACTTGTTTAATATCTTGAATCATCGACAATCCATACCGTGCGTACACCATAATATCTTGAATCATCAACAAGCCAAGTTTCATAAAAAATCACTGCAACATTGTCTGTGTACCACAAAGTTAGCGAAAAGTTGTGATTTTTCTCCATCTTGATCTTTGCCACAATTTGATGGCTCTAGTAACACCTAATTCCACATTAAAAGTCTATATTGGTGATCCTAAACACATAAAGAATCATATAAGGTACTGCTATTAACTTGGGATTAAGCATTTTGGATCATGTTAGATTCCAACAAGTTATCAGGCTAGTGATCTATGTGGGGCGTTACAGAACTTTGTGAAAACCAGTCATACTGTTCCACATTTGCTGAGGTAATGATGAAATGAGATCTGAATTTGTCACTTCCTCTGTCCCTTTTTAAATGTTTACTATGGTTCTGTGTGCCATTTTCAATAACTTATATCTCTTGACGTATATTACGTACGTTTTATGTTTTATGTTTTTAAAATCATTATCGTATAAAAATAATTGAGATCTATCAAACAAGACCTATATTGCATATTTTTAACAATATATATTGAGAGATATATATAATTGAAAATGACATACAAAAATTATAGTGGACGCTCAAAAAGAAAAAGAGACGGAGGAAGTATAAATTTTACAAGAATCATTATCCAAGTGAAAGACATACCCATGCTCACTCAACAAATTTCGCTCCCCTTTGCTTGGAGTAAGGCACCATTTTGACTTGATAATTTACGAACGTTTAAAGCTTTAATCCTCTCATCACCGGTCACGTGATTACTACAACTAATATCAATAGGGACGGAGTCAGAATTTTACTTTAGTGATGGCGAACATGATACTTGTAAAATTGACAAGGCGGCCGGACTATGATATGAATATATATATTGACTTTAGAAAATTTTCAAAACAACATACTAAAATTTATGATAAACACTGTTGTCATATATGTACGTATCGCAGCTCGAGAACGTCGCTTGGCACACTGCTTTTCTTTCTTTGGTTTGATGTTAGGTTTATTTCGTTTTTTATTGATCTAACAACCTTATACAATACAAACAGAGTTTCCATAAAAGACAATTTGATGTTTAGGTTTTTTAAATTTTTTTATCATAAAAAAAGGAAAAAAGTGCCAAACTTCAAACCATGTTTCGAAATATTTCACTTGGCCTATTAAATTTGGCTTTGGACTATTTTTTGGGGCTCTTTTATTAAAACAAAACGTGGAGGATGAACAATTTTCTATATTAAAACAAATACGTAAAAAAATCTAATAGCAGCGGACCTGTATAATTTGGGGATAAATTTTCTATTATGCCATAATAATACCATCTTTAAAAATCGTTGTAGTGATGACAACCGTCACTTATCTCCCATGGCTCCATCCTTGACTATCAACAAATTGTAGATCTTTCTTTTGTTCTGACGCCACATGGCAAGCATAAAACAAAGTTCTATATATCACCCTTTTTTTAGAGATGTTATGTTCACCGCACACATCCACCGCATGCCTACGTGGGACCCACCCTAGGCCCCACAAAATACAAAAAAATACTCATAAATATTAAAATATTTTTTATAAAATCCTGTAAAAAATCAGCTCAATCGCATATCGAAAGATTTAATGTTTTTCTTACTGTAGACTTAATGTTTTTCTTTATGAATGTTTTCATATTGGACAAATTCACTCCCTCTTGGCCACCCCACCACCTTAGCCTATTGTTTTGGCTAATCTTCCCCATCATGTTCCTCTTTCTCTAAATGCATCTAACAGATCGACAAGCTTAATTTTTTTTCCTACCAAAACTTGTGCAATTAGTTGAATCTTTCGTGTCAAGAAGTAAGGGGAAAAATTTAACTATAAAATTTCCTGATGTAAGATAAAAATGGAGAGTTTTTGTATTTTATATTTATTGTTTTAGAATATGATTTTTACTAGGAATATTTTTGTTTAGATTAGAATTATTAACTTTTTGTATTCACTTTGATTTTAATTTCTACCTTTATTAGATTCTTGGTCTGCAAGAATTAGGTTTTTATTTTAGTTAATTAGGAAATATCTTTTGTTTAATGCCACTTGTTTTGGCATGATTTATGATTTCTTTTTTAGTACGATTTTTGGGGTTACGGTTTTAGAAAAAGGGTTGTAACCTATTCAATTATTCACCTTTTTCATCAATAAAATTATGAAATTATCTCTTTCTTCTTGTGGACTCAAGAACTCATTCGTGGACTCAAACATTTATCTCGTTTAGATTAGTACGCAACTAATCTCTCTTGTAAATTCCGCTGCGTCATTTCCACAAACTAAGACACAAAATTTTAAAGTCTAGCAAATTAAAATGTAGGGACCAAATACTAGTAACAGAGATAGAACTAGAGGGATTAGCCATTGGATTTCCGAAACGGTGTCACTCAAAGTTTGGACATTAAAATATTGATTGAGTTTAAGGCCCAATCTTTGTGCCCTTTCTCGCTCTTCTCCCTTGTATACAAACCTGTGTCGAGGTTGCGACCATTGCACGAAGCCGTGTGCTCATTGTTTTTGGACGTTCCAGTAATAATCCATTCGTATTTTTGTTTGATTGGATTTATATTCGGAAGCTATAAAATTTTGGTCGGATGTTTTCCAGGAGCAAAATTTTTTGAGGGCAGCAGGAAAATGGGAACAAGGTGGGCCTAGGAATTCGAATCACAAAATGGAAAACCACAGAAACTTAACGTACATGCACCCCGACCCCGTGTGGTATAGTACTGTTGGTGCATGCGAATACACCCCTGTGGTTTAATTTGTGCGTATAATGTGCTTTGCTGAAAGGCGTTCGCTGCTTACACCGTTAACAAAATGATCGATGAAATGTGGAATAGACACTTAGGATTTCTCCTTCTTACAGACCGAAAGGGAGAGTGACTAACGAGAGAGGGGCGACTGTTGAGAGATGTCCCTGTTGGGGAAGGACACACCCCCATTCTGCACGGTGTTGGATGGCATTCTTTCCCCAAGATATAACGACCTTCAAGTTCTCTTCGGTGCAATGAAATGAACTCATGAACTGTGCAGTTTTCCGGCACTCGAAAACCAAATATAATGCCGAACCAAGTATGTATTTACGAAAGACGATGGCTGAAAGTATTTAGTAGTTCGGAAGAGAAAGCAGTACTGGGTAGGAAATCAGTGATGAACTGATGATCTGTGTGTAAGTTTGTAATGCAG
>BPLS01000144.1:2211443-2236637 GCA_019656275.1 Rhododendron kiyosumense | reverse complement strand
GAGAGAGAGAGAGAGAGAGAGAGAGAGAGAGAGAGAGAGAGAGAGAGAGTTTTTGTACTTACCGTTTCAGCCGGATAAGAGCTCAAGTGGTCTCTTTTCTTGGAGAAAACCTTGGAAACTCAGTCAAAGTAGTTAGTTAGTACAAGGGTTGTTCCCACAGGGCCACAACCACATAATACTCCCCCAAAATCCTGATTCTCCTGACCAATTCTTCCAACTACCAAGTTTTCTTTCAAAAGCCAAAACCCAAATTTGTATTTTATCTCTTTTACATTTTCGGCAGAAGGAGGGATTCCTCCTCTGAGGCTTCGTTGGTCGAGAGAGAGGAAGAGGGCTGAGAAATTGGTACACTTAACTCCATCACTTCTTCATCCATCATTCAACCATCCAAACACCCATTAATCACCACCGAACCAGTCACAAAACCAGCCCCATTTCAGTCCAGAAATCAGCTCCTAAGCAACCCCGTATCCACCTCAATCGGCTCCGAAACAGCCCGGAAAATCTGCTCCAAAAATCAGTCCCGAACAGCCGCAAGAACAGCCCGTTCGCGCCCCCGAAACAGTCCCGAAACCTGCTGCATTTCAGTTTCAAAATTAGTCCGTGCCATCGCCACCGAATTCCGTTTCTCTTCTTATTGTGCCCCAGGGGTCACTCGCGCACACAACACACACTGATTTCAGAGAAAAAAACTCCATTTATATCTATTTACACAATATATACAAACTTGAAAAAACCTTCCTTGGGAGAGCCACAACTGGCTCCCTCTCTCAGGACCTCACCCTCTCAGACTCTCATCAGCTCACCCACACCTCCTCAACCTCTCAAATACATTTATAGGGAGAAACCAGGGAAACACTCCAAGAACATTAACTGCTTTTTGCACGCTTGAGGTATCAAAGGTCCAAATTCGGCAGCCTCAAAGTCTCATTTGGTTGCCTCAAATCTAGCTGCAATCTCAGCAGCCCATGCGTGAGATATCAGAAGATCTCCAATAGCTGCAAAGTCTATCCAATCCTTGACTTTGGCCATCTATCACCATCACCCACATGGGTGAATTCCAACACTTCTTTCATCTACCGCTTGTTTTACGGGAAGAAAGGTAGTAGTTAAAATTTACCTCCCCAAGTATTTTTGTCATGTTTAGTTTTGGATGTTGGGAGCATGTACTGATACTTTTTTGAACGGAATGAGGCGGATCATAAACTTACGGAATCTTAACTAAAAGAAAAAGGAAAAAAGAAAACACAAACCATGTTTGTCTTACGCTGGAACATTGCCATATTAATGCCACAAGTTTGATATCTTACTGGGATCATTTTACATGCATAAAGCCATCTGTTGGGGTTCTGACAGGTTGGAAGTTAATATCTTTGTGAATATTTTAAATCCTTCACGTACTGTGCTAGCTAGCCTAGATGTGCAAGTTATAGTGCTTGACCCATGACAGTCCTAATTAATTACTCCATGCTCATTGCGCCTCTTATTGTTAAATGTTTCATGTGTTAAAAGTAAATAACTTAGGCCATTTTATTGGGTTCCCGGTTAGGACAAGCCTGGGGAAGCGGTATCATGAATGGCTATAGTCGCAGTGGTTAGCACGGAAGGATGTTTCTCAATGGTGGAGATTCTAGAATTCATTGAGTTAAAGGCTAGTAATTGAATTTGATCATTTGCTGCTTGAATTGCTTTTTAATTTAACCGCATTGTACATATCTTGTATATAAGTTATGGCTTTCGGGTAGGCTTTAGCTACTGATTAGCGTCAATCGCTCACGGTACTGCATTGCTTTGCTCTTTAAATGCCAACTGGTACTGAAGATGGAACAGAAAAGCCGTAAGATTTGATCAAGTTCAACCTTGCTGTGACGAAGGCGATCAGCCTTGGTTGCCGTATGCTTAGTTGCTCTACTAATTTGAATCAACTTTATTTTGAGAGCTTCATGGTTTATTGGGAATTGTAAAATTATGACAAATTCGAAAACTTAAACTAAACTCGATATGGTTGTAATATGTTTACGTATGCTTTTGGAATAATGACGTAGTAAATCTATGAACTTCTTTTGGGGAAATTGCCTTGTAAATGTTTTATTAATGTTTTAAAAGTCGGGGGGTTACATGCAGGAAGCAGAGTGCACGACAAAGGTAATGGCATCTCAATTCCGGAGTATTTTTGTGATTTTGGATGATTTATTACGCTTTCTTTTCAAAGAGAGTGTTTGTGGGCAGCGAAGAGAGTACTGTTTGTGGGTTTTAGTTAACCATTGAAACATCCAAAATTATTTCCAAATTGACCTCTTATGAAAAGGTAAGGATGGGACCTTAAATGCCAGAAGTAGCCAAAAAAAGTCAAAACTTGGCCATAAAATCTATTTCCTCAATAGCCGAGGTTAACAGTTGAGGTTGGTCATAAATAAATTAAGGCCGCTGATTTTGCCATTCCCTTTTTTGTTAATGTCACTCTCTTGTAAGTGTATTTTTAGTGCAAAAATATACTTACAAGAGAGTGACGTTAACAAAAAAAAGGGAGTGGCAAAATCATTTCCCTAAATTAAAGGGTAATATTATGCTTATCGAAAATGTACAACGGCATATTGAGCTCACTTTTGGGGGTCTCTGATAAACACCAAAGATTGTCCAATTGGGGTGTCTTGAGTCTTCTAGTTAGTGGCGTTTCCATGTTCTTTTTGACATTTCTACTCAATGTTGCACGTGAGGTGGTTTGATTATGATTTCAGGTTAAACGTTGTTAAAACAACGTATTATGATGGCAAGCCAAGCCCCAAGCAAGTATGGGTATCTACGCCCGGTGGAACTTGTGCCAAGGCGACCCAAGAGCGACGGCATGTGGTGTCGGGTGAGCTAGGAGGCTGCTGGTGGCCAAGCCAAGGCCACGGCTTGAGATGCAGGGGATAAGCAGGCGGTATCGATATGGGTATAATGGCCGTATCGATACAAAATTGAAACAGAGCGTTTGGATTTAGCCCGTAGAGCACTGGTATCGATACGGATTATTTGCTGTATCGATACAAGTAGTTTCGTGCAGATAATTTTCTACTTTTTGGACTTTGCATTAATGGTATAGTTGCCACTTTTGGCATGTTTTGGGATATTTGTAATGAGAGAGAGGGTGGATTGTATAAATATCTCTCTCTCTCTCTCTCTCTCTCTCTCTCCCTCTCATTCATTAGCTAGGGAAAAAATCACTTTAAGTCTTTTTTAAGTTGGTAGACTCCATTAAAGCTCTCCAAGCGTTTATGCTATTTCCTTTAAGAACTCAAGCAAGTAAGTCTCGTTCTTTGTTTTTCCGTTTGTTAATGTTGTAGCCGTGGACTAGATCCTCTATAAAATCAAGTTTGTTTTCGTTTTTATCGGTTAAAACTTATGTCTCGTTTTTATGCTTTGTTTTATCCGTGAGTAGTCGTTTGGCTAAGTCTCGGGATAATCTTTCCCGAGGACTTAGGTAGTTATTTGGTTCTCGAATCTTTGAGCTTTAACGCATGATTTACAGAATAGAGCTTAACTTGCATTTTTGGTCTAAGCAAGGGGTGTTAGCTACTCGGTAAGACGTTTGCCAAGCGGTCTTGGCAAATGGCTCGCCGAGGGCTCGTGGCCTCCTATGTTTTCGATAAATGTGTCAAACAAGTTGGTTTGCCTCCGTTAAATCATATCTTTCTTGAAATGTAGTCATTAAAGCTAAATTCTCCGGGCGTGAGCACGCGGTCGTGACTTTCACCCGAGTTATATTGAGAACCGGTAACGTCCTTTGTCAAGGGTTAGAAGATCCTTAGACTTGCCTCTTTAAGTTAATCAAAGCGTTTTCCTAGTCTTTTGCCTTGTCGTTTTTCTCCGTTTCAAAGCAAACCTAGTTGGCCGCTTTGAACGCCGCACTCTACCATATCAACCTACAATCCGATTAAGCTATCATCGAATTCCTTGTGGTACGACCCGGTCTTACCGGTTTACTATGCTTCCGACAATCTAGCCCTACGCTTGGGATTTTTATTCAACCTTATTCGAAGGTGAAGTTGAAGGCTAAGCATTTTTGGCGCCGTTGCCGGGGATTATCTGTATATAGCTTATTTGGAGGAACGACAAACCATTGTAAGTACTCCGTTTATTTTTCCTTTGAGTCCTTTGAACTCGACTTAGCGGATACCTCTAACCGAGCCACCAATTCAAATTGAGGTTTAACGAAGCTAATCGAGCATCAATTTCATTTTCGCTTTCTACGTTATTATTGCATATTTACCTAGCCGTGGTGGTGGCATAACCCCACGAGACTGTTTGTGAACGAGGCGGCGGCATAGCCCCTCTAGTCTGCTTAATTGGTTTGTGCAGGTTGTATGCTCAACATTTATCGTAGTCCTTTATCGAATCGGCTACATCGCTCTGCATCTCGTGAGTTATCACCTCCATTAAGCCCAATGGTGGATCAACCGGCTGCTCGTACTTTGCGCGACTATTTAACGCCAAAAAGGGGTCCACATGTCTCCCCCATAGCCATTCCTACTTGCACTGCCGCCAATGCGTTTACTTTCAAGCCAGAGTATCATCGGGTTATACCAGAGTTTCGGAGGCGTGAATTGGAGGATCCTTATGCTCATATTCGGGAATTCGAGACTATTGTTAGCACCTTTGTGACCGGGCCGGGACAGCTAGATCAAGCCCGCCTGAAATTATTTCCTTTCTCTCTCAAAGACAAGGCTAAGCAGTGGTTCCATTCTTTGAAGCCCCGATCTTTGCTCACATGGGGGGAAGTGCAAGACGTGTTCACCACCAAGTTCTTTCCCGTTAGCCGAACTAAGCTTCTTATAGACCAAATTTAGAATTTCAAGCAAAAGGAGGGGGAAGTCTTTTACAAGCTTTGGGAGCGATACAAAGATATACTTGCAGCTGTTCCACATCATAACTTTCCCATGTACCAAGTGATCAACTATTTCTACTTGGGTTGTGATCGGGATTCCAAACAGCTTCTTGATACTATGGGGAGTGGAGATTTCATGGGAAAAGACCTCGAGGCCGCTTGGGAATTTTTGGACGCCTTGGCAGAAAGGGCCCAAACTTGGCAGTACATTGATCCGGGCGAGCAAGCCATGAGAAATCAAAGTCCGGGAGGTTCTGGCAAGTTTTCAGTGAGTGAGCACAATGGACTTGAGACAAGGTTGGAAGAGCTATCCCTAAAGTTGGATAAAATGAAGTTAGACTCAGCCCAAGTGAAGGAAGTGAAAGAGGTTTGGCAAGTAGAGGAGGTGTGCATTATTTGCGAGACAACAGGTCATTCAACCGACAATTGTCATACCATCCCTACTCTCTGTCAGCACTATAATCAACTCCCCGAAGATGTATGTGCATTGAATCAACGATGGGATCCATACTCCAACACTTATAATCTGGGGTTGCGGTCTAATCCGGCTTTCCATTGGGGCAACCAGAATGAGATGAGAACTTCCTCAACTTCGCATGCTCCGCCTCCCGCTCAAAATCAAAATTGGAGGCAACCACAATTTCAAGGTCCACCTCGTTTCCCTACAACTCAAGGCCCGCCGGGATTCATACCACCGGGCCAATTTCAAGGGCAAAACCAATTTCTGCAACATCAAGCACCTCCTCCGCGTTGTTCTTTGGAGGATATCTTGAATGCCTTCTGTCAGGTGCAAACTACCACCAACGAGCAAACTGCTCAAGCTATGAACGACATCCGTAACCAAGTGGGTAAACTGACAACGGCTATTGGTGTTTTGCAACAAGAGAAAGGGAAACTCCTTACGCAACCTCAACCAAACCCCCAAGGCCAACATTTTGCGCAAAGCTCTTCGGTGATTTTCCCCGAGCAAGCGAAGGCCATTATTTCATTGAGAAGCGGTAAAACGGTTGACAACGCCCAAGTGGAACCGCTGGTTGCGCCAATCTTGCTACCCTTTACGGCACCATTCAAATTGACTTTATCCGATGGGGACTCGCCCAAGCAAGCTCCTACTGCCAAAGAAAAAGGAAAGGCAAAAGAGAACGCTGCTCCGCCAGTTTTCAATGTGCCCACTCCATTTCTAAATCGCCTAAGGACGCCGGCTAAACCAAATCTGAATAGCGATATCTATGAAGTGCTCCAGAAAGTGCAGGTTAATTTGCCTTTGCTCGACGCTATCAAGCAGATTCCATCATATGCAAAATTTTTGAAGGAGTTGTGCACTCACAAATGGCAGCTCCAAGTGCAAAAGAAGGTATTCTTAACCGAGCAAGTGAGCTCACTCTTCCAGTCAACCCTTCCGTCCAAGTGCAACGATCCGGGGTGTCCAACGATATCCATCACTATTGGGGGCAAGGTTGTTGAGAAAGCGCTTCTTGATTTGGGTGCAAGCGTGAACCTTCTACCGTTTTCAGTGTATCAACAACTTGGGTTGGGGGAAATGAAGCCGACTCGGGTGACCTTACAATTGGCGGATCGAAGTATCCGAGTTCCAAAGGGGATGGTGGAAGATGTGCTTGTACAAGTGGACCAATTTGTGTACCCAGTGGACTTTGTGGTTCTAAACACATGTCCGGTACCGGCGGCCCAATCATCCATCCCGATCATTCTTGGCCGGCCATTTCTAGCAACATCGGACGCTGTGATTCATTGCCGGGATGGCCGACTCAACATGAGCTTTGGTAACCTGAAGATGCAAGTTAACATGTTCCATATCGGTAGCCAATTGGGAGATGATGAGGACGTGTGCGGAGTGAGCAGGATCAATGCACTTGTTCAAGACCATGTCCATGAGTTTATTTGCAAGGATGAGTTGGAGTTAGCGCTTACTTCTGTCGAGGCTGACTTTCTTGACGCCCCCGATGTTGCTTACCTGTGCTCCTTGTTAGATGAGGAAGAGGTGTGTGCTATAAACCCGTGGGTTCCAAAATTTGAGGAATTACCTCCAATTGAGAAGCGAGCCGTTCCGTCGAGCGTGGAATTCCCGACACTTGATCTTAAACCACTATCGGATACACTCAAATATGTCTATCTTGGCGAAGGCCAAACCTACCCCGTGGTGATCTCCTCTGCTCTCACCAAACCTCAAGAGCTTCAATTGCTCGCTACGTTATGGAAGCATCCCAAGGCTATTGGGTGGTCTATAGCCGACATTAAGGGCATCGAGGCCTCCCTTTGCTCCCACCACATTTACCTTGAGGAGGATGTCAAGCCATCTCGCCAACCTCAACGGCGATTGAACCCAATTATGAAGGACGTCATGCGAGCGGAAGTGCTTAAATTGTTGGACGTTGGCATTATCTATCCAATAGCAGATTCCAAGTGGGTGAGCTTGATTCAGGTGGTTCCTAAGAAGTCTGGGGTGACGGTAGTGCGCAATGACAAGATGAACTCATACCAACGAGTGTTCAAACCGGTTGGCGGGTGTGCATTGATTACCGAAAATTGAATGCAAGCACGAGAAAAGACCATTTCCCTCTTCCGTTTATCGATCAAATCTTGGAAAGGGTGGCAGGCCACAAGTTTTATTGCTTTTTGGATGGTTACTCCGGGTATAATCAGATTGAGGTGGCGTTGGAGGACCAGGAAAAGACTATTTTCACGTGCCCATTCGGGACTTTTGCATATCATCGAATGCCGTTCGGGCTTTGCAACGCCCCCGGTACTTTCTCTCGGTGTATCATGGGTCTTTTTAGCGATATGGTAGAGAAAATAATGGAGGTGTTCATGGACGACTTTTCTGTGTTCGGTGATTCTTTTGAGGCTTGTCTTGCAAATTTGGAGCTCGTGCTAGCGCGGTGCGAGGAAAAGAACCTAGTGCTCAATTGGGAGAAGTGCCATTTTATGGTGACCGAAGGCATCGTACTTGGCCATATTGTTTCCTCGAGGGGCATTGAAGTGGATCGGGCAAAGATTGACTTGATTGGGAATCTTCTGACTCCTAAGTGTTTAAAAGATATCCGATCCTTCTTGGGGCACGCCGGATTCTATCGGCGGTTCATAAAAGATTTCAGTGCCATCGCCCGGCCATTGTGTCATTTGCTCGCCAAGGACGTGCCGTTTGAGTGGACGCCGGCTTGCGAGGCTGCTTTCACCAAGTTAAAGTCGAGTCTCACTTCTCCACCTATTGTGCGATCACCAGATTGGGAATTGCCATTCGAGCTGATGTGTGACGCCAGTGACTATGCCGTCGGGGCCGTTCTGGGCCAACGCAAGGAGAAAGAGCCGTACGTCATCTACTATGCCAGTAAGACGCTCAATGAGGCTCAAATGAACTATTCAACTACAGAGAAAGAATTGCTTGCCATAGTCTTTGCGTTGGACAAGTTCCGGTCTTATCTCGTTGGAGCACCGATCACCGTCTACACCGATCACTCCGCTCTCAAGTACCTTTTCACAAAGCAAGACGCCAAAGCGAGATTGATTCGGTGGATTTTACTCCTACAAGAGTTTGACCTCACTATTAAGGACAAGAAGGGTGTAGAGAATGTGGTGGCCGATCACTTGTCCCGGCTAGATTTCGAAGATCATACAGCGCACATTCCTATTGGTGACTCTTTTCCCGACGAGCAGTTGTTTGGAATATCCACGGCTCCATGGTATGCGAACATCGTGAATTACTTGGTTACTGGTCTGATGCCTGCCCATTGGAATCTGCATGAGCAGCGTCGATTTTTAGCGGAGGTGAAACGGTTTTCCTATGACGACCCATATTTGTTTAAGTTCTGCGTCGACCAACTCGTTCGCCGTTGTGTGCCGAATTCGGAGTAGCAGAGTGTTCTAAAATTTTGCCATACGGAGGCCTGTGGCGGCCATTTCTCCTTCAAGAAGACCGCCGCCAAGATTTTGCAAAGCGGTTTTTACTGGCCACAGTTGTTTAAGGATAGTTTTGCTTTCTGCCAGACATGTGCACGCTGTAAACTTTTGGGGTGCGTAACACGACGAAATGAGATGCCGTTTACACCCATCTTGATCATCGAAGTGTTCGATTGCTGGGGCATCGACTTCATGGGGCCATTTCCTAGTTCTTTCGGGTACCTCTACATCTTGTTGGTCGTCGACTATGTCTCCAAGTGGGTGGAAGCTATCCCCACTCGTACCAATGATGCCCAAGTAGTGGTGGAATTCCTCCGAGAGTACATTTTATCACGATTTGGCATGCCAAGGGCTATCATTAGTGATCAAGGGTCCTATTTTTGTAACCGAACCGTTGCAGCCCTCATGCGGAAGTATGCTATCATTCACAAAGTCTCAACATCCTATCACCCGCAAACAAATGGCCAAGCGGAATTGGCAATTCGGGAGATCCAGCATATTTTGGAAAAGACCGTCAATCCCACCCACAAAGATTGGTCCACACGTTTGATCGACGCTTTGTGGGCTTACCGTACTGCGTATAAGACTATCTTGGGGATGTCGCCGTTTCGGCTTGTCTACGGAAAAGCGTGCCACTTGCCGGTAGAACTTGAGCATAAAGCATATTGGGCCATCAAAAAGCTGAATTTCAATATGGCCAAAGCCGGTGCCCGCCGCAAGCTCCAATTGACGGAACTCGAGGAGTTAAGATACAATGTTTACGACCATTCTAGCGCTTACAAATCTAAACTCAAAGCCAAGCATGACAATAAAATTGTGATTAAAAACTTTGAGCCCGGTCAAAAAGTGTTATTGTACAATTCTCGGTTGCATTTGCATCCCAGTAAGCTGCGCTCACGTTGGGCCGGGCCTTATGTTGTCAAAACTGTTTTCCCTCATGGGGCAATAGAAGTAGTAAGCATGAATAACGGTTCCTCTTTCAAGGTTAATGGTCAAAGGCTTAAGCCTTTCCTTGGTGGCTTTGACGTGGGGGAGCCCGATGAGGTGTTGGCCGATCCAGTTTACACGGATGGCCCGGCGGTATAGTTGTCGTTCTTTTCATTTGCACGAGGAGCGAAAGCGTAACCGCTGAACTTAACTATTTGTCGGACCCGGCCCCCGGGTAGGGGGTACCCACCACTGACTTGGGTATTTGTAGCTCCGCACGCCGCTACTAAAATAAGGATCGTGTGCCCAGCTCCGGTTAGTAAGGGCAATGTTTCGTTCTTGTACATATTTTCGTGGTTTGTTTGTTTTGGGTTTTTCAAATCATAAGATTTCACCAATGCATCATTGTATCGGGCTTTTATTAGTCCTTCTTTATGGTAGTTTGCCGTTAATGATCCATGCTCACCAGATAAGTCCCTATCGGGGGCAATTTAGGTCTTTGGGTGCGACTTAGTATTCCCGTGCTTTGGCGCTAGGCTCTGCTTTGTCTCACTTTGTTTCGACCATAGGGAACGCTAGGCTTAATTGCTTGGCGAGATCAAGCGGTGAATTTTACTTCGGGCGTGATGTAACAAATTTGACGGTCTAGTATAGCCACCTGCATTTTGCCTACTTGGTAGGACGCGGGAAGAAAAGTATGACTCGTAAGATTGCGTGAAAATCGGGTGGTGTTCCTTATTGTTTTCCTTTGTTTATCTGTTTGTTGGTGCCCGGATAACACGAGCCGGGCGATTCTAATGTCATTTGGCTCTTAATAGGTAGTTCGGGCTTAAGTCTTTTACACGGTGTACGTGTTACCACGCCAGCCTTGGTGGATTGGATCTACCGTCAGAGTGATTGCGGCATTCAGGAGCCCTAAGCATGGGTGCGATTACGTGTCGCGGTTGTCAGTCCAACAAAGCTCTGGCCATGATCCTGTGTGACTAGCTGTGGTTCCATTGGGCGAACCGAAGGAGTTGACCTTGGAAGCCGTTCGGATGACGAAAAGAGCTGGTGACGCTGAAGCCTCCAACTTGGTCAGGGTATAAGGGGGTTAACATTCCCCTGTCGGTACGATCTTTTGTTCCCTTTTCCCTTACTGTTGTTCTCCATGCTAAGAGGCATAGCATATTTTAAGTTGGGGGGAGGGAAATAGTTACGCTTTTTCTTTTGGTCTTTGTTTTCTTTTTCGGTTAATTTTTTTCAATTTTAGTCTGGCAATCCTTCTGTTATTACAAAGCTAGTGGATTAAAATAGCTTGGCACATGCTCATTAAGTGTTATTTGGCAAAAGTTTGTTTTCACAAATTTTGTATTTTGCAACTTGCATGAATGGACTAGGGTGGAATGCGCGACTATTGAGTATGTTTTGACCAAGTTTTTATCGATATCCCATTTTTCATTCCCACTACATCCATGTGTCGGGTAAATATTCCCATGTTCATGCCTTGATATGTGTGTTGTCTAATTTGAATGAACTTGGAATTTACTGCGCATTTTAGGAAGTGATGCACGGCATTCGTTCTTTGATTTAACCACATATGTGTCTCTTCGTCCTTAAAAATAAAGCCAGGTCCGTGTTGTACCACTTATCCTTAGGAAACCGGATGTTAGGGTGGTTGTTTTGTCGAGCTTGTGTTATGCGTCAAAGAGGTGAATTTTTGGGTTCTTGAGGTTCCGGGTGTCATTTTGGATGTGGTTGAGGTTAACGATGGCAGCGGCTGGGCAAGAAGGGAATGGCCAAGTGGAATTCTGGGCAAACAAGGAAAGCAGGCGGTATCGATATAGTAAATTGTGACGTATCGATACAGAATTGAAACAGAACAATGGGAATTCATTAGCAACCGGTATCGATACAGGTAAAAAGTTTGTATCGATACGGGGTGTTTTTTTCTGGCTATTTCTGGCATCCTCAACCCGATCTTCTCTATAACCTTTTCACTTTCTCTCTCTATTCCCCCATAGCCACCACCCCCTTTTCGAACCCTACCCCTATTTCTACCCCAAAAACACTCAATCTTCCACCAAATCCCTTAAATCTTCCACCAAATCTCCATTAAATCATCCCATCTCCATGATTCAAGCATCAATCCGTGGGATTTTGCTCTCAAATCACCCAAGTCTAAGGTAATCCGATTTTTCTCTCTCTTTCTCTAGGTTTTGAACCATTCTCCTCCCTATACTCCCCCATTCTACCATATATCCTCCTATTAAACCCCACTGTCAAAAAACCGAATTTTCTAACCCTAACTCCAAAGATCCGAAAAAAATGGCCCCGAAATCCACAGTATCAGACAGGAGGGCCAAGGGAAAGGGCCAGGCTGCACCTTCCTCCTCTCGAGATCCCGAGAGCGAGTCCGAAGGCTATGCACAGTAGGAGGAGGGAGATGAGGTGATGGTTGACCCTCGGCCTGCCCGGAGGAGGAAGCGGACTACCAAGGAGGTTTTATCAGCCACTCAAAAGAAGTGGGAGGATGGAATGGCCAAGAGGAATGTAAAAAACGAACATCATGTGGATGCAGCAAGTTTCGGGGCACAACACCGGGCAATCCGGCGCATTGTGGAGCAAGGTTTGACCTACTTTCTTGGTGAGTGTCAGGGCTTTAATAAGAGTGTAGTAGTTGCTTTCTATAAGAAAATGGTTGTGCCTGCGGTGGTTGATTTTCAACACTCCGAAGCTCAAATTACGTCCAAAATCGAGCGTTTAGTGATTGTGATTGACCGTGAAACAATAGCGAAGGCTTTGGATTATACCCACCCGGCTGCTCATGAAATTAATTACCCTCGGGATAATTTTGTTACATTCGATGAAATCCGTCAAGCCATGTATGAGGGTGAAGTTAACATAGCCGATGTGCACGTGCCTGGTAGGTTTCGGGAGGGATACAAGTTGATTAACCAATTTGTGCATCATAATTTGAATCCTCGGGGTGCTGAAAATAAACCGTCATTCGATGATGGGGTCCTGTTGTACGCTTTTATGCAATCAGGGATGAGAACTGATTGGGCTTCATATATTTTCGAGCAAATATTTGAGTTCAAGGTGAATGCCCCGACGAACACAAGAATGCCTTTCCCTTGCCTGATCACAAAAATTTGTCGAGCACAAGGTGCTAAATCGGAGAAATTCATGGGAAATGATAGGCTTGAGCCCGGGACGATAAATAGTACAGTGTTGACAAAGAGTATGTCACAGACTAGGGTTCCAAGGGCTGCTCCGGGTGGGGACTACTTGACCAGGATGCCGCCGAGAGAGGCAAAGAAGTCGGTTTGGTCTAAGAAGGTGTTTTGCCAAGGGGTGGCCATCATTGAGTGTTTGAGGAAGGAAAAGAAAGAGAGCGAGAAATGGCTCGGAAGCAGAACCGCATGGAGCATCGTTTGGAGTGGTTGACTCGTCGAGCTGAGGGGACCACGAGCGAGCCTTACGCCCCACCGCTTGTTGAGCCCGTAGAGGATTCTGATGACTTTGCCGGAGATGAGCCGGAATTGGGGGATGATGCATAGTAGTTGATAGTAGTCGGTGGAGTCGGTGGAAGTCTTAGAAAATCCCTATCCTTGGTCGGGGTGCTTGGTGGTTGACAGCCCACCTATCCTATCTTGTTTTTATTTTTAGTAGTGGACCTCGTAATTAATAGCTTTAGCAAGTTTTTGTTGTGGCCGGCATGTGGCCTTTGACTTGGTGGTTTTTACAGTGGGTGACAGCCAACGGGTAGATAGATAACCAAGTCGGATTTTGGCTGTCACCCGTTTTTCCTAACCGTTCTTTTGTTTATCCAAGGTCAATTTAAGCTTAATGAAACCCGTAGCTGATCCTTAATGCGTATCTATTCCATTTTGATTCAATTTGTGACCCTGTGCACATTCAGTTCATGGCATGTTGTCTTTCGGTATTTTAGCTTATAATCTTGTGATTATGAATTCTGTTTCATGGTGCTCTCCACATATAGGGCATGGTATTTTTGTTCCCCATTGCCTAATTCCAAGCACTTTTGCTGTGGGATATGTTTGTAGCGTGCAAATGCATCTGTTGAATTTGTATCCTCTTGTTTCAGTTATGATACGAATTTTTGTTCTTGGTTTGAAATATGCTCGATGTTTCGTCTCCATCTCAGTTTTCAGCTGTTAGTTGCAGAATTTGAATAAATTTGCTTTTGGAACTTTTGCAAGTTGGATACAGTATACGCATGTGCCAGGTTATTTTGTCGGAAGGCTTGTGTAGTTAATCTTAGTTTTATGTCCTTGTTGCTCGGGACTAGCAACACTCAAGTTGGGGGGTGTGATAAACACCCAAGATTGTCCAATCGGGGTGTCTTAAGTCTTCTAGTTAGTGGCGTTTCCATGTTCTTTTTGACATTTCTACTCAATGTTGCACGTGAGGTGATTTGTTTATGATTTCAGGTTAAACGTTGTTAAAACAACGTATTATGATGGCAAGCCAAGCCCCAAGCAAGTACGGGTATCTACGCCCGGTGGAACTTGTGCCAAGGCGACCCAAGAGCGACGACATGTGGTGTCGGGTGAGCTAGGAGGCTGCCGGTGGCCAAGCCAAGGCCATGGCTTGAGATGCAGGGGATAAGCAGGCGGTATCGATACGGGTATAATGGCCGTATCGATACAAAATTGAAACAGAGCGTTTGGATTTAGCCCGTAGAGCACTGGTATCGATACGGATTATTTGCTGTATCGATACAAGTAGTTTCGTGCAGATAATTTTCTACTTTTTGGACTTTCCATTAATGGTATAGTTGCCACTTTTGGCATGTTTTGGGATATTTGTAATGAGAGAGAGGGTGGATTGTATAAATATCTCTCTCTCTCTCTCTCTCTCTCTCATTCATTAGCTAGGGAAAAAATCACTTTAATTTTTTTTAAGTTGGTAGACTCCATTAAAGGTCTCCAAGCGTTTATGCTATTTCCTTTAAGAACTCAAGCAAGTAAATCTCATTCTTTATTTTTCCGTTTGTTAATGTTGTAGCCGTGGACTAGATCCTTTATAAAATCAAGTTTGTTTTCGTTTTTATCGGTTAAAACTTATGTCTCGTTTTTATGCTTTGTTTTATGCGTGAGTAGTCGTTTGGCTAAGTCTCGGGATAATCTTTCCCGAGGACTTAGGTAGTTATTTGGTTCTCGACTCTTCGGGCTTTAACGCATGATTTACGGAATAGAGCTTAACTTGCATTTTTGGTTTAAGCAAGGGGTGTTAGCTACTCGGTAAGACGTTTGCCAAGCGGTCTTGGCAAACGGCTCGCCGAGGGCTCGTGACCTCCTATGTTTTCGATAAATGTGTCAAACAAGTTGGTTTGTCTCCGTTAAATCATATCTTTCTTGAAATGTAGTCATTAAAGCTAAATTCTCCTGGCATGAGCACGCAGTCGTGACTTTCGCCTGAGTTATATTGAGAACCGGTAACGTCCTTTGTCAAGGGTTAGAAGATTCTTAGACTTGCCTCTTTAAGTTAATCAAAGCGTTTTCCTAGTCTTTTGCCTTGTCGTTTTTCTCCGTTTCAAACCAAACCTAGTTGGCCGCCTTGAACGCCGCACTCTACCATATCAACCTACAATCTGATTAAGCTATCATCGAATTCCCTGTGGTACGATCCCGGTCTTACCGGTTTACTATGCTTCCGACAATCTAGCCCTACGCTTGGGATTTTTATTCAACCTTATTCGAAGGTGAAGTTGAAGGCTAAGCAGTCTCATACGTATAACCGAACTGTTTATTAATTTTAAAATATTTTTTTGAGTGTCCAAGAAAAAAATTTAAGTTCAAATTAGATTTGTATAAGTGAAGTGGTTGATTCAATCTTCTAAAGTTTAATTCAAAATTTAGGGTTCTCAATTCTAAATGAAAATTTTTGTAGATCGAATCAATCACTTACATATATCAAATTGAGTTGATTTTTGGTAAGATCACTGGAAAAACATATTAAAATTAGTGAATGGTTTGGATTATTAATGTGTGACCTAAAAGTGGACCCTAAATTGAAAGATCATATAGAATTGGATTTGATGCTGCTGTGCACCATCTAAAATTGATGTATTCGCAGCACTTTCGCTAATCAAAAGAAACATTTTGCAGCCAACACTAAATGATTTGGAAAGAATGATTTTTTTTTCTTTTCAGTTTGTAAATATAACTAGCAATTGGTATGTTTAAATTTTTACAATAATGTTAGGGACATATCAGTTTGTGATACCCTAACTAGAGACGGAGAGAGGTGTGGGCAAATGGGGGCCAAGGCCCCCGCGCGGTTTCGGGCTTTTTTTTTTTAAATATTAATTTTTTGTTTGTTTGATGAGAACATCTGGGTATTGTATTTTGTATTGGGTGTTATTTAGACATAAAATGTGTTCGTTTTTTGTCCCAAAACCCAATTTCTCTATTTTTGCACGGCCTCCCATAGGTTTTTCCTTCGATTATTGATCTCATTTCTTTTTCTATCTCTCTCTACTTACTACCAAAAAAAACCTCCCTCAAAATCTAAACCAAACAAACTATTAGATTCCCGAACCTTCAATTTCAAAATCTTGTTCGTAGATTGGCCCCCGTGTTTACAAAATCCTGGTTCCATTCTTGACCCTAACCACACCCCTCTCACATACATGTGTGAGAATCCCACAATAAATGTGTAGACCCACATGTATATGAGAGGGGTATGATTCGGGTGTGACAAATTGATGTATCCCTATTTTTATACTTCCTCCGTCCCTTTTTAAGTGTCCTGCTTCGTAACTCCAATTTATTAAAAACACATCATCATCATATCTTTCACATCAATTTTTTTCTCCACTTTCTCTACTTACCTATCATCATTATACTTTTACTCACTAATTTTTCAAAATGGAATCTACTTTTAGGGATAAAATAGACAATGCACCAATTTTTACCCACTAACTTTACAAAATAGACACTTATTAAGGGACAGCCCAAAATGGAATACTGGACTCTAAATAAGGGACGGAGGGAGTAGTAAAACAAATCTTATAGTCACACCCATCACGCGAAACCAAGATTATTTCTCTTGTCCATGAAAATGGACTGCACCATCCAATTGGCCCGTTTTAGGCTTCTTGGACTCACTTTGATGATTAGATTATCGGGGAATTTCTGGCCGGTCCCATATTTTGTTTGGGGTTTCGTGTGGATCCTTTTTTGTAAAACTATTCCATCCAGCACATTTTTTAAGATACTTTTACTATTATGCCATTTTGCAAAATTTTTATTTTACCTTTTTACAGAATTCTTGGAGGTGTGAATTTTTGGAGGTGTGAATTATTTGGTGTGTGATTTCATACCCCCAAAATTTATGTTCATTTGCAGAATTCATACCCCAAAATAACCTGGTCTATAAATTCACACTCTTAAATTCAGAATTCACACTCATCTGCACAATTCATGCCCCTTAATTACATAATTCACATCCCTAAATTCAAAATTCACATCCATCTGCACAATTTACCACCCCCCAAATTACACTAATCTAAATTAAGAATTCACACCCTGATAATGAGCTTGCTTCTTACACAATTTACTCCATCCTTTAAGTCAATTGCATGAAAGTAATTTTGTTTTAAGTCCCTTACTTTTCTGGCGTGGCTCTGTACCTCTGAATGAATTATTGGAAAAGTAAACTTGATTTTAGATAATTATGAATTCTAAAAAATTGTGGAGACACAAGATACATGAATGTGCTCATTTGTATATTGTACTTTTTTATAGCCCGGTCCGGCATAATGTAACCAAGGATGGCTATATCCTAGCCACCTCACCAAATCCTAACTGGAATGTACCAGAGACCCAACAAGCAATGCACCTGAGTTCGCCGGAAAACATGGCTAGCTGGAATTTGAAACCTCGCCGGAATGTCCTGATTTTGGTTATTAATTAAGGTTTTGTTCGGATGTTTTGTAGAGCCTCTAGAGAGAGTGGAGGGGGGTCAACCACAGTGAGATTGACGAAGAGAAAGAGTGTGAGCGATGTGAGATCGACCGAAAGTGGAAGAGAACAGCGTGAGGGTTGTGTTGAACAAGAGAGAGGACGATGAAGGAGACGAAGTTGTTGTGCAGGGTGAAGATAGACAATGAGCGGGGGTATTTTGGACACATCACTTACAACGGGGCCTAGATGGGTATGGTTAGACGCGCGGTGGACTAGGACGGGTAAACAGTGACAAAAAGGGACCGGCCAGTCAGAAGCCCCTTTGATTATTCAAACCATATCTATTGTTGAGAACTTTAGACACACCACATATTAGGTTGATCAAATATCATTTTGATTTCGGAACACTTTTCTTTTAGAACATAACTAGATTACAATATCGAATCGGAACCCATTTATATCAAAATAAATGCATTTTAAAATTATATATAGAAATTGATTCCCGATCAACTTGATTTTTGATCTAGTTGATGTTAACTACAAAATTCTAAATCGCGAACGATTTGAAACATCAAAATAGACTAAAAAAACGGCTCAGAAATGAGCTAACCAGAAGGTCCAATCCATTTTCATGGGCCGGAGGGCATCCTGTTTCCAATACTCTTCCATCCCATAATTTTGGTCTTCTACGAAACTATGTGTACTTTTTAAGTTTAAATATATTGTATTTACCAAAATAATTTTTTGTGCAATATTAATCTTGTTTAATAGATCTTGATAAAATCTTTTGAACTGTGTTAAAAAAATTAAAAATTGCATGTAGTTTCGTAAGGGACCAAAACTATAGGAGGGAGGTATTATAATAAATACCCGGGGCCGGGGCCGGGGCCTTGTTTGTTTTTTTGATCATCTCTACTCCCAGGGGCCTTGTTCAAGATTTCTTATTTTCGCCTAATAAGCAAATGACTTACCTTTTTTTGTTCTTATTTAATTTTTATTTTTCTATTTTTTGTGAATTATTGTTTCGTCATGATGAGAGAAATTTAAAAAGTAAAAAAATTTACGATCAAAACCCAATTTTTTTTGAATAAAGACAAAAATAAGCCAATAAGCCATCTTTTTTGTCATTATACAAAAAAATTTGAGTTCCGATCGTAATTTTTCACTCCACTTTTTAGATTCGTCTCGTCATGATGAAACAATAATCAAAAAATAAAAAAGGACAAAAAAAGAAGAAGCCATTTTGCTTGTTAGGGGATTGAACCATGCCCATGTGCATGTGAGTATGTAAAGGAGGTTAATTGCATTTCACTCCACTTGCAAAACACATTTTACATCAGATGCACACAAATAACGTATGTGAGCTCCACATACACTACACTCGCATACTCACACAATACATGTAGGCGCTGCGCGCACTACACACCCCAGTGTATATGGGGGACACATGTATTGTAAGTGTAACATATACTATATTTTTAATCTCAGGAGTCTCTGTCTATTGGGTTTTGTATTAGTATGATATCAACTTTCTACCCACTAATCCAGGCAGTTAACCGACCTTCTCACGTGGTATCGGTGTCGGCAATTAATTATATAAACCAGTCTCATGCTGTCTGTCATGCATGTCAATGGGGGTTAGGTGGAACAAAAACATCCTTATTAATTAGGTTTGAAATTTTTACTTAGAGATTAGAGCATCCCATTGTAATAAATAAATGGGTGTGAATAAACAAATTTAACAATAATATTTAAAAAATATCCTACAGCCAACGTTGTAATAAGTAAAGTTACAAGTTTTTTTTAGCAAATAACCAAATTCCACTCATTTCATAACCAAATTTAACAACTTTTACTATTAACTAAAACTCAATAACCAAATTTAAAACTCAATAATTTAAAAACACCTCGCATTGGAATCGTCTCATCGAGACGAATAATTTGGTATGATCGGGTGCGTGATTGGAACTCATTTGCGATTGGACAAATATGCATTGTGTATTATGGGAATTTTTTTGGTTAGGGATGCAACAATAATCAATGTGGAGATAGGAATTGTTAAATTTAATTATGGACTAAATGAATAATCAAATAACAAATTTTGATTATTAGTGTTGCGGATGCTCTTAGTACCGACTACCGACATAACTAGTGAGAAAATCATTAATCCTACTACATCTTCTAAAAGCTGTTATGTATCCCATATATAGTCCAAAAAGTCAATTCGCTAGTTAATTTTTGTACTTTTCTCTAAATTGTTACTTCACATAAAAATACAGAAAATACAATGCAATTAGTATTGTATTCTATTGATGCTTAGGTGTGATCTATTAACTAAAATAAGTATTTATTCTTTGAATTAAACGTGATGTATTATGAAAAAATAATCTGTCTCGTAAAACGACAAATAAGTATTTAAAAAAATAAGAATCTTAACAGAACGAGGCCTTAATACAGGCCATTCAAAAGTCTCTTAAAATTCAGTTTTTTTTTTTTTTTTACTTCGGAACATTAAAATCCAGTTGTTTTATGCCATAGCTCCGGTAATGATTGATTTCCAAGACTTCTAATTTCACTTCACTTCTAGGAGAGATTTTTCAGGGCCAAGCGGATATATTCTATGTGGTATCTGTTTAGCGTATCTGAGCCAACCGATACACTTTTGGACAGTTCGAATTGAAACTCTTTCTCTCCTCTCTCCTCTCACCCCAACACTCTCTCTCCAAATTTGAACCGTTCAAATACGGAATGGACGACTCGGATGCGCGAGCGGATATCATGTGGCACCCGCAGAGCACTGATATTTTTTTCCACTTGTAATGTGGAAAATTACTGTAGATGGCTTGAAACTTGGTGCTAGGATAAAACAAAATGTCAGTCGTTGGACAAAATTAATAATACTCCGTACTATCGAGTAAACTGTCCTTTTAGGCCGCTCAATACACTATAGACTATGGTTTACTTTTCACGATTATTTTATTTCTCAATTGGTAAACAAAAATTTGAATAGGTAAGCAGCTCACCTCAAGACTCCCATCCCCACCACACCCTCGAGCCCGCACTTTGTAGGCTTCACAGGGTCTGAGATTCAAAATACGCGAGAAAAAATTCATTTTGATTGGATATCGATAAACACATTAAATAATCACGTCAAGAATATTTACTAATCAAACATTGAACATAATGTTTAAACTGATGGTTCAATCTGTAACACAAAACATGATTAATTATTGGGTTAGTGTTTTGATTAAACTGAGCTTTTTTTGCACTTTCATTCATCTTAGCGAAATTTTCAAGATGAACGATTTGAATGATTAACGTGAACCTTGCGAAGTCCACAAATTCTAGGAGACACATGAGGAGACCATCAGCAAGGATAACACTCCGTGACTCCACACACACCGCTCTTTTGTGCCACCGATGTTACAAGTCATGAACCCCAAGTCCCCCCCCACCATCATATCATCATAAGAAGAAAAGTCACAAGAGGCTGTAAGACCACTTTTCTCAGATCCCACCATTAACCCATTCAATCATCCCGAAACAGGGTCCCCAGTCCCCACCCTCCATTACAAGGATCCACGATTTTCTAGATAAACGTTGACTTCTACCATCACAAACAAACACACACTCCATAAAGATTGTGAGTGTTTGAGTTTGTGGACGTTTTAGACATTGTACGGACTTAGGAACTTCACTGCACAATTGCGACTATATATGCGAGCCAAGAATTTTCTATATAATTTTGTAGAGTTATTTTTTTCCTTTGCAGAGGCGACCGTTTTTACTAACCCCTTCCTAATTCCATCCTTGATTCTAGAGTTTTTGGAGTAATTTACTTGAGAGTACTATTTTGTACATGAGCATGATTGATTTCCATGTTTGGTAATGAATTTCTAACGCATAGATAAAACCTCTAGAAGGTCCGTTGATAAAACCTATAGTAATGTTTTATTGTTATCAATTACTTACTTTCTTTGCGGATAAAAAAGGAAAAACGCATAGATAAAATAATTCGTGACGAAATTACTTAACTGCCACTAAAACTACTCATCCTATAGCAATAGCAATAGTATGGAATTCCTCGCATGGCCTTTCAAGCTAGCATGCCACTACAAGGAGATCATGACTTATCAAAAGGAGAAAGACTTCTCTTTGATCCACGGACCGAGGTTGCCTCGGTCACATGGATTATGATTCAAGTAGTATATTCTAAAAGTTTTGTTCAGATCATCCCTACAAAGATTTGGTGGTATTAGTATGGTAACCACATGAATTTATTACATTTGTTTGAAAGAAATGGACTACCATATGACTTTGAAATAAATACATGCGGTTATGATCGCCGGATGAAATATAACTAGTTTTTTAAACATAAGACTTACATGTGGAAACCTTTGAAACTTTAAAACAAAACAGACTCAATCCTTAACAAGGGACACAGTGGAATGTAGCGAAGCCGCGCATGATCTTTTGTTAGATTTACAAAGATTATGGAATCAAATGAAATGATAGTTAACATTGTACAGGTACCATAAAAAGTGTTAACAGATAAGAAGCACCATCTCTAGTGATTTACATATGGGAAAAAGGGAAATGACAACAAATTTAAGGACAAAGCAAAACCTGAAAGAAACCTTTCAGTAACTGATGAATAAAATACAGTGGAAATTGCAAAGAAAAATAAAAAAAATTACCTTCATGTGGCTTGAGATTCATCACCCCATGCGCAACTAACATTTACAGGAGGAGTACCGACCACATGGGTGTCACAAGAACTTGGTAATTTGCCCTTCTTGGACCACTGCCAGATCTTGGAGACAGAAAAGCTCTCACCTTTGCTTCCCATGTTAATAATCCTCTTCCCCTCAGCATCCCCATCAACTGCTAAATTCCCATTTTGCCCTCCTCCTCCTCCTCCTCCTCTACCTTTCCCAATCCCTCCAACACCACAATCCCTACTACCAGGGCACAGGGCCACTTGCAGGTCGGAGTTAGCCACCACATATTGGAATGAACCCAATGAGTAACACCTCCTTGCATCCAGACTACTACTACTAGTCTCTCCTTCCTCTTTTTTCTCTCCTCCCCCTCCTCCTCCTCCTCCTTCAACTACAACATTTGTGCTCCTAAATTTGCCAAGCCTCACCGGAAACAGCCCACCCGTTCCATGGCCGGAAACTTCTTCTTCCCTTGAATCATCATCGAATTCGAAAGCTGGGTTTTCGAAGGAGAACCCGGGTGCGAAAAGGGTCCCTCTGCAAAGGGGGCAAGTCGAATTCGACAACAACCACGTATCAATACAACCAATGTGGAAAGCATGGCTACACAAGGGGAGCAGCCTCAGCTTGTCCTGTTCCGAGAATTCACACAAGCAAACAGGACAATCGAACGGCTCTTTCGGACCCTTTATTTCTCGGTAGAGGAAGACAGGCAGGGCATCGATGGAAGCCTGGTCCAGGCCCGAGTCGTGGAGATGGAAGAGTTGCTGTAGCTGCCTCTGGAAAGCACCGGATCCGGACATTTCTTCTGGGTACCTGTTGGATTGGGTAATCGTTGAGGAAGATCTGTGTTTGAAAAGGAATCTCACGAGCAAGTGGAGCAGGCCAGAGATGAAGAACAGAACAGCAAGTAGAATTATGACCACAGGAACAGTGGGATGCCGAATCCAAGGCATTTTAGGACATGGGCATGCTAGAAGCACCACGAATTTTGCTCAGACTTCAGATATATCAATAGTGAAAAAGGTCTCAAAACCAGTTTCTTTTTTCTTGCTTTGAGGGTGAAACCCAACTCAGAATTTTAGGAGAGCAAGCAGTGGGTCTGTATTTTGCTTCCATTCAGAGGAAACTAATAAGACTAATATAACCCAAAGGCTAGTTTGGTTGGTTGGTGAGTATGTTTTCCATACAGTTATTTAGGATTTGTTTTGATTCTTGGATTCAAGCTGCGAACAAGAAAGTAATTTCTTATAAATTTTATAATTCTTACATGGATGACATGTATTTGACCGGATCAATAAGAGAATTAGTTAAAATGTTTGTAATATGGTCCGAACATTTCTGACCGTCAAAACAAATAAACAAAAAGAAAGAATAAATAATCAATCGGTGAACCAGACTTGTGGTAATCCCAATAGATTAAGGGGATTTAAAGGGGATTTGGTAGTTGGGCCATGTTCTTTTGCGTCTGACATAAAGAGCCCCAAGCCTAGGAAAGAAGGGAGAAGGAATATGGATGTCAAAAGGTTGCAGCTTACCTACTTGAGCTCCTGAAAATCTGCAAGAGAAATGGTACGAAATATTCTGTTGTTGGAAAATCTTCTGTCTCTGGTCGTGGATGGTGCAGAAACCCTTGGACCTTGGTAACTTTTAAGCATGTGAGGACCTTAACGACCTGTTTGAAATTTTCCGCCAGGAAAGGAAAAGAAAATACTTAGGGCTCATTCGGTTAAATAAATTTTAGTTTTTTTTTTTTTAAATTTTTTTTTGCATTGGTTGGTTTTTTATCGATTTTTTGAGAATTATTGTTTTGTTATGACAAAAGAAATCTAAAAAGTAAAAAATTACAATTAAAATCTAATTTTTTTGAATAAAGATGAAAAAATTAGCTTATTTTTGTCTTTATTCAAAAAAATTTAAATTTTGATTGTACTTTTCTTTTTAGATTTCTTTTGTCATGACAAAGTAATAATCCTCAAAAAATCGATAAAAAATTAACAAATGCGATTTTTTTTATTTAGGAAAAAAAAAGCCAAATGACTTATTTAGCCGAATGAGCCCTTTACTACTCCTTCTCACAAAAATTTCAACGTTTTTAGGAGACATGTATAGATTACACCTCTTTTCCACCATTATCCCTAAATTCTGCCTATTTTGCACCTTTGGAATTTCACCAAATTTCACTTTTATTTTTGGAAAAGGACAATCATTTTTGGAACATCTCAAAATGAAATAGGGAATAAGGACTAACAATTAGGAACGAAGGGAATACTAATTAAGAGGAAAGTGTGGAAAAATATTTATTGTGTTTAATCCGTCGTGTTATTACTCTCTTTTTTGTTTCCTCTCAAATTAAATAACGAAAGAGAAATTTTTTTAATTTTCTCTTCTTTTCTTTATATTTTTCCTAAGTTTCAAACAAACCCTAAAACTGATGTACAAAGCTCTCCGAGCCTTAGGTGGTGTTTCAAATCAAATTGTTATTAAGTCAAATTTTACTGAATTCAAGTGAGAATAAAATTATTACTCAAATTTTAAAAAGTTATTTTTCACTCTCAAATTTATAGTTATATATTTGATGAAATTTTTATTCAATTTTATTCTTAGGTTAGAAATTTCTCATAGTAGTGCATTATATAAAACGAAGGTTTTTTTAAATTGTTTAATACAAATTAGCAAATATTACAAGAAAGGGTTAGAAAGAGGTCAAATATTTTGAACCGAAAAAAGTATCCGCACCTCTTTCAATTCAAGTGCAATTTCACCTTCCCCAACTTGAGCAGACACTATTCTTCTAACCCAACTTGAGCTTCACCCAAAACGCTTCTCTTTAGTTTGATGAGATCCA
>BPLS01000144.1:2187140-2211433 GCA_019656275.1 Rhododendron kiyosumense | reverse complement strand
AAACTTAACACCATGCAACTAATTGTGGTACCGTGAAAAATATAATCCAAAACTTAACACCATGCAACTAATTGTGGTACCGTGAAAAATATAATCAACCCGACAACATAATTTGATAGTGGAAATTTTCTTTTCAATGGCGTTTATTCAAGTTGTTACTAATTTTTTTGCGAGTTTTATCTACAATGGCAATATCACCATTTCTACCTCCTTCGATCACATTTCTCATTGTCAATGTTGAATTGGGGGATGGTGATGTGCACCTCCAAGCCGTTAGATCATACATCTGACGGCTCGGATCTTATCTCGGCAATATTGCTCTTTTTCCTTTTCTTTTTTAACCAACCAGTATTAATGATGATGCACTCCATCAGAGAAGACAATGTGCTTGGGACCTAATTTTTAGATGTTTGAATTGTAAAATAAAAATAAAAGTATAAACAAATTTGGGAAACGTGTTTGAATTAGTATATATTTAGAATAAATTTCAAAATATTGAAAATCCAACAAGCCTTGTACGTGATTTTTGAATTATGCATGCTCTTGTTATTGTTATAATGAATTTTGACCAAAAGAACTACTCCGTACTATAAAAGTGGTGCCCAAACACTTAAAATTGGAAATTCTAAATCTATAATAGTAAAATGAGCGTGTTTGCTATAGCTGTGGATACATATTTTAGATTTTAGCTACAAATTCTGCTGCAAATTTTAGATTTTAGATTTTTGTAAAAGTTGAGAAACTTGTTTGTTGCAGCTGTGAGATTATGAGAATTTTATTCATTTCTTGAGAATTTGTGTTGCAGAATTCCAAAAGCTACATAAACCCAACTTTGAAATTTTTAGAATTTGTTTCCTCTTTCAGGTTCTCAGAATCTATAGATTCTAAAAATGAGTTTTGTAGAATTTTTGACAAATATTCTAAATTGATTTTTAAAAGTTAGAATCTACAAATGTGTCAAAACAATTTTTCGCAAGCACCTACAGATTATTCGCCAAACATATCCCAAGAGAACAAGTAATCAAATTACTAAAGCAAAGAAGGTACAAAAATTAATATGGATACCGAAGCAAAATTATAGGTAAAAATTTTATAAGTAGTGACAGCTATTTGGTTTGACCTGTCCGTATCTGATTACCTCCCTGAACAGATTGAATATTTGTGTATTTGTTCGGAAATCGGGTAGGATATATATGGAGATTGTGTCTGTCGTTCGATTCCCACCCCGTCCCCATGTATATGATGCGTACAATATATTGAATAGTATATATATACACCACTCGCTAATGTTGATATTCGTTTCCAAGACTACCTTTTGCAATTGCAATGTTGAATAATTAAAATCTCTGTCAGCGGAGATTCCTGTAAGAAGAAGGGGTTCGGGGATAATAATATCCGGTCTCGATCCGCCACTCGCCAACACTACTAGTAATTATAAGCATCGAGACGTATGATAAGAACTAAGAAGGATGGAAAAATGACGGCTCATGACGTGTTTTAATAATTAATACCCGCTGAGGACATGCTACGAAATGTCATTGACGGATATATTGACGGATATTAATTATCAAAACACGTGACTAACCATCATTTTCCCAAGAAGGATATGTAGAACAAAATCAAGCCCAATTGAGTTATACTACTTTAATTATGATCTTGTTCGAAACATACAGAGGTTTGGACAATGGGATTGGACTGTGAAAGTGGTGAGCCCGAAAGTCCGGTTTGGTGTTGAATAATGGGAAAACAAAATATGTCTTGGACCTGTCATTTTTTCTTGATTAATTAAGTTGGGCCGGATTAGTAGTCCAATGGGCTCATAATCTCCCATTTAGCCCAATTTAGGTTTTTTTTTTTTGGGGGGGGGGGTGTTTGGGCTGAATTAGCTCAATCAAATGGCAAATGATTGTGTGCGGGCGTGCCAGAAAAGAAATAACTTCACAGATGAAATTATTCTTTTCAAATTGATTTGAAATAACTAATCTCAATCAGGCAATTGTGTTATCCGTTCGATTACCTCAACAAAGAGGATTTTTCCTTAAGGTATCAACCAAATAAAAGATTGACGCGCTTCGAATCAGAAAAGATGATTGAACACAAACAAACCTGAATTTAATCAAAGGTAAATTTGTATACAAACACTCTTAAGACTCTTCTAAGAACAATACAGTAAAATAAGCACACTGAATTTAATCAAAAGTGGGCTTACAAACGACTATTCTTTGGTAAGAAAAGAACTTACAAGAAAATAAGAAAACTTGAATTTAATCGAAAGCAATCTTACATGCAAATAAGCCTTCAACTTACAAAAAGATCCTACTTTAAACTAAAACTAATCTAAGATAGATCTCTGATCAATCATTTTGTATGAGTTGTCAGATGATATGAATTTTTTGTGGGGGTTTCTCTCTTCACTTTACTTCTTTATTTATAGACATTGGCCCTGCCTTCGATCTCCACGTCTTCGATTGATACCCACGTTGGCCACATAAAGCGGTTGAAGGGACCTTCGAACGGTTACGTTGATATTTCCAGAATTCCTTCTTCCCCTGCTCGCTTCGATCGTGGTGTTCATGGCCACTTCCTGGATCGTGGTTCCTATTTTCAAGCAACGTGAATTAATGCAACACGTCTGCTTCCAAAATGATTCCCTGTAATTGAATTTAATTTCAGTTATAAAACAGAGCAGTGAGGGCACCGTTCGATGATTGCAAAGTCTAAATCAACGATTAGATCCAATAATCTCCCAAACCAGCGTTTAATTACTACTCAAACGACACCGGTTCACTTTAAAACGACACCGTTTGCCATAAAAACAGTGTCTCCCTTAATTTCCGCAATCCTCTGTAATGGGTACTCGACTGGGACAGGCTCCATACAACCGCCGTACCGTTTGGGGCCACGTGGAATTTTTTCATTGGGTGGCACTTTTCAGGATGTAAACAGGGGGGTGCGGCGGGGCGGGTAATAGGTAATTTGGTATTCTTATCCCAGGGGTTGTCTGTTCTAAGACTACTAGGCTACCCCTGGTATTTTTGAATTTTGACACTAATGCCCTATTGTCTGGTTTATCGATTAGAATATGTGTGGCGTTGGAGGAGCGGATTGAATTTTTCTCTGATTTCTCGAATAGAAAACCGTTGTGCTAAACTCTAATCGGTGGTGTGAATTTGTGGATGGTAGGGCATGGCAGGTGGTTATTTTCGGCTTTACCGTACATTCCTATCACTAACTTCACATAAAAAAAAAAGTGCGTAATTAGGGAGCCAAAAAAATATGCGTACCATAAACAAAAAAATATGTATAAAAGGCAAAAAAATACTAGAAAATAGAGCATCCTCCAAAAACTATGGTTACAAGGTACACCCCTATGAGGATAAAAAAAAAAGGTACACCGTACACCCCTATGTAATTAACCAGAAAAACTCGTACTATATATATACTAAAAAAATGAACAACCTACACAAAGGATATGCATATATTTTTGGGAGACTTAGCCACAAGGACTTTGACTTCGAATGACGCTACTCCGGACAAAGACGCCAGCTTGCTCTCTCATCCCTCTAGTGAGGACAATGCCCCGGATATCCTCATTGGTGTCACCATAAGGTTCGAAGAAGGAACGCGCATAAGAGTATATAACCAACCCACCCTTCTCTATAACCTATTCACATTAGTGAAGCGGCTGGAAGGGAAGTGCGCGGGTCGGATGGAAGAACTGAACCCTGCCTGCCGATCGATCAGGGATTGAACCTCTTGACTCCTAGTCAAGAATTTTCTTCGTGTCCATTCGGTCCATACGTATGGGTTTCGCCAGTATTAAGAACTGGAATCAGGGCTAGAGAGATAATTGCACCTGGAACCACACTGCTGCCGCTGCCCTTCGGGCACGCCTCCTACGCTCTTGCAGAATGCCACGTTCGGGCAATACGCCAAAAATTTCTCATATTTATATATTTTTTAACTCAAGGACATGCACCTTTTGTAATCAAACATAAGGACAAATACCTTTTGCATCAAACATAAGAATATGTACTTTTTGCAAAACTAGTGAAGGTTCACTAAATAACTTTAAGTTAGTGAAATTGTCTTAAACCCTAGGGTATTCTATAAAAGTACCTAAAACTTTAAACTGTATTATATGAAAATGCCTAAAACCTTAGGGTACCTTGTGAAAGTGCCTAAAATACTAAAATCATGTAATAGCTAGGAAAGTTCACCCTTAAACCCTATGAAAGTGCCAAAACCCTAGGGTACCCTACAACTGTAAGATACCCTACCCCTAGGGTAGTTTTGTTTGTGAAAACATGTTTTGGCCTAGCCTTATGGCTCAACAATTCAAAAAGTTGAAAGATCACTACTACAAATTATTTTGTTGGCATCTTCCCCCTAAATGAAAACTATTTTACCGTACTCGCGGCTAATTTTCCCCGCTTGACAATTGACCTTGGCGAAATATTCCGAAGTACCAAAATGAAAAATAACATGACCTTGGTGCAAAGGAAGTATCAAATTTGGCTTGGTTCCGGCAGAGGGATCATCTAATTTCGGACTGTCAAATTTGGCTTGAAGCATGCAAAAGCCAAAAAACGAAGAATTGGTCCCCGACGCTGGCAATTTCTAACTCTGACTGCAAAAAAATTGATGATAAAAGACTTTTCCCTTTGGCGTTTTCGCGAAAAACAACCAAAAAGTTTCATTGTTTGTAAGAATCAACAATGAATCTTATCGATCACATGTTCTAAGTATTGTTGACAACTACCACTATCATAGATGAGGTTAATTTCACTGGATCGATGATTCTCTTTAACAGTAAATTATTTGTTCCGTTTCCATGTGGTAGGAGTGTCAAATGGGCGGGTTTGGGCAAAAATGGGTAAATTGTAAGTTTGTTGGGTCTTTAATGGGTCATTGACTCATTTAGACCCATTAATTATGAGTCTAATTACCTATACTCAACCAAACCCATTTATTTAAAACCAAACCCGACCCGCCGATTAACCCAATTATCCACCACCACCACAACGCCGCCACCACTACCACCACCACAGCCACCACCGCCACCACCACCACAATGCTGCCACCACCACTACCATAATGCCGCTGCCACCACTACCACCACCACAACGCCGCCGCCGTCACCACAACCACCACAACGGTGGTGGCGACGGTGGTCGTGGTGGTGGCGGCGGTGAGGGTGGCGTGGTGGTAGTGGCAGCGGTGGTAGGTGGGGGTGGCGTGGCGGCGGCGGCGGCGGTGGTGGTGGTGGCGGTGAGGGTGGCGTGTTGGTGATGGTGGTGGCGGCGTTGTGGTGGTGGTGGCCGTGGTTGTGATGGTGGTGGTGGCTGCGGCATGGTGGTGGTGGCGGCGACGACGACCGTGGTGGTGGCAGCGGTGGAGGTGGGGGTGGTGAGGGTGGCGTGGTGGTGGTGGTTATTGTGGTGGTGGCGGCGTTGTGATGGTGGTGGCGACAGTTGTGGTGGTGGTGTGATGGTGGTGGTGGTGGCGACGGCGGCGGTGGCCGTCGTGGTGGTGGCATGGTAGGGGGCGAGCTGCATTCATTGGGGGAATCTGGTAAAGAGATGAAAATTTTTCATGGGTTACTTTCATACCCATTAGATTATTTAAGTTGACCCAATTGATGCCCAATTAAGACCCAACTAATAATGGGTTAGTTGGGTTTGGACCCATTGTTACAAACTAATAAATGGATTGGGTTGAGTCTATTTTTTAGTTGATGGGTCTGGGTTCAATTTGCCACCCCTACCATGTGGTGGTCGAAAAATCTTGCTTGAATTATTTTCGCCACCAACAGACTACGGTTGCAAGTTTTTTTTTTATTTCAATTTGAATAAGAAATTGGTTGCCGAAATTTTTTGTCAGCGATAGGCGCTGGAGGAGGAGGTGGTGGTTTCTGGCCCAACATATGTAGGGGTGGCTCTAGCATGGTTTCAAGCGAACTACGGCCCCGTTTGATAGCGGGTTTGAGGGTTGGGATTGGAGTAGTAATCTCGTGGGACTGTTAATACTCTGTTTGGTAACAAAAAAAGGTCCAGACTATTAGTCCGTTGGGATGTTCATTCCGGCCTCTAGGGGGTATTAGCAATATTCCGTGGGACTTGGTATTCGTAGTTCGATCCCAACCCATTCTAATTACCAATTTCTTCTATCAATCCAATCCCATCATCTAATTTCATCTCAAGCAAACATGATATTAATAATCCCATTATCTAATCTCATTCTAAACAAATATACTCATTATCAATCCATTCTCATTAGCAATCCCAATCTTAATCTCATCTCCTGACGAATCACATCCATCTATCACTGTTATCAAACGGAGCCTTCATATATAGGTCCAAGTTATGCACTACAATTCTTAAATTTTTTTACATACTATAATTTGCTTTTTCTCTAATATTTTATGCGTTGGCTATTACAAAGTCAAAATAATTAAACAAGTATCTACTTAAATTTGTGAGTAAGTAAATAATAATGCACAACAAAATAAAATAAAGCAGAACCATGAGTTTTCAACCAAAACAAGTATCTTTATTTTATGTAGTGTTTAGTATGCCAAATTCTTTTATAAAATTTTATCACGATTGAGGTAAAATCTTTGAGCCGCCCCTTTTTATTTTGCCCGTCACCGAATTATTTATGGTGCTGGTCATTGCATCCCCAAAAGTCTAAAACGATTCAATTTTGAAAATTTGGACTACCAACGTACTGTTGCAAGTTTCCTGGATCACTGGGCATACTTAGCAGCTTAGATGTTCGTTAGTGAGGTGGTGTTCCACATTTTCTTCTTAAAAAATAAGTACTTATTTTACATTTTTAAATTTAAATATAATGAAAATGAAAAATAATTTTTTGATTTTTTTTGCACCATTTCAAAGATCTCAATGAGATTTACAAAATAAGATCCATATTGTTAGAAAAATTATTTGCGGAAACATATGATTTTCTCGTTTCGTGTACTTCCATATTGCTGAACTTTTGGGGGACGAATCCAGTCCAGTCCAATTCAATTTTGGGCCATTTGTGTCCCCTTAACAGGCCCAAAACAATTATTGAACTGTTCATATTTTAGAGTTTGTCGAGAACATTGATCACGTTGAAAATTATGTTGATCAGACACCCTTTTATATGATTTCAAAATGAATTAAGTTTGTAAAAAAACAAGCGTGCAACATTGGATTGCTTCCCATGTAACACAATTATGTAAAGCTTAATGTATTTCGAAATCATATAACATGGTATCCGATCGACATGATTTTTAACGTGGTCAATGTTATTAGTGAACTGTAAAAAGTGAACAGTTCCGATCATTATTGTGGGCCCAAAAAGGGCCCACAAAAGGCTCAAAACTGAATCGGACCGGAGGAAAGAGAAACTGGACTGGATCTCAGTCCGAACTTTTGACATTTATGGACTGGACTTCATTCTTATGGATCTTCGACCCCTATTGAAATTCTGTCCGGAGATCGTCGAACATGTTGCCGAAAAATTTTTTGTTACCGAAGAAGTCGCTGTGTCGGCGTCGGAGTTGGTGGCCTCAGTGACTGCCGACTGATTTCGAGAGTGGCCGGATCATAATGCTGAGAAGGGAGAATTGGCCAATTAAAGTTTAGAGAATCAAGTGGCACTGAATTAGCCCATAAATGTCATAAGCAAGCATTTATGCTCATTAATCCACCACAATGTGCTGGGCAATTTATACTAAGGTTTGGAATTCCGTACCGCACCTGACTGACTGGTATATTACTTTTGTATCGAACAAATTCAATACCTTACATCTCTAATTTCATTTCGGCTTAAATATTGGTTGGTATTGGCTGTATCGGTTGAGACCGGATAGTATCAAACTGCTTTTAAAATTTTGTTTTTCTTTTGCAATACTAGTCAAATATCAGTCGACTACTTTTAAATTAATTTTTTTAATAAATGTATATATTATACTAAATTTTTTGATGTGAAAAAATTACACTATTAGATAAATCTGAAACAATATCCGGTATTTCACCGGTACTAATATGTACCGTACCAATAGAAAAATCAGTACTTAAGCTGATATGATACTCAGAATCTTGATTTATACATGGCTTAACTCCAACTTACTTTAAACGATACCTCACGTGTAGATGTGATAAAGTACCATACCTGCACTATTGCCGTTCTTCCTCGGCCGCCTGCATCATTCCTGGAATGCATTCTGTTAATCGTGGTTCACAAATCACAATTACTGTACCTTCTTATTTACCCCCCTTCTATAATGAACCCCTTCTATAACTTCTTCTTATCCCCCACCAGGCACTGATTTGGATTAGCATAAATTCAGATCCCAGTGAGAACCCAAAATTATTGGTGCTCAGCTCTATCAAACCCTAGCTAACATCAGTTTTTTAAACACTGGACAGAATAACAACTAACGATGGTGTTTTACCGGTGGTGTTTTGGTTGGCTTCTTGCCTTCCTTTGGGTTCGGTTCCCGGGTAGCGTTTTGATGCGCCCGTGATCTGTTAAATCTTTGTAATCTTTTTCAAAGATTTATAAAATTTTCTTTTGCTGATTTAAAAAAAAAACCAGCGATAATTATATGTCCTATTTATAATCATGAGAAACAAGATAACAAACCTTATAAGAAGCAAACATAAACTAATTACAAAGAAGTAAATAAATGAAACCATCAATATTCATCAAGCTAGGCTCTTATAAGTTACAACTATAACACACCTTAAATAATACTAAATAGAATAAAAATCGGACATACATTCTGATGAATATGCCATAGCTAGCCATGGATCGATTTGCAATTGAAGACTGTAGATGTGTGGATTCATGGCTTATAAGCCTGGGAAAGAGCTCGCAATACATTGAGTTGCGATTTCAAATGCAAGATGTAATCTGCAGTCATGAGGAAAAGGCGATCGGGTTCTGCGGATCTCCCTCCTGGTATTAGCCTCTGCAGCTTCTTCACCTTCATCCGCACCGATCCCCTTATCACCTTGCTCCTCCTAATCTTCCTTTGTATTTTTACCCTGTCCACATCTTTGCAGCCATTACAATCCATTGGTATTATCTAGCAATCAGCCAACTTTCCGCTTGGTATACAGAAAGGAAGAAGAAGAGTGGAGTTGGAACAAACGGTAATAACGAGAGAGAGAGAGAGAGAGAGAGAGAGAGAGAGAGAGAGATTGATTATGTGATGTATGGAAAGTGGTGGCAAATGGGAGGGGATATAAATGGAGGGAGGGATGGGAGAATACGGGATGACGATGACCAATTATTAGGTATACTCTCGTAGTTTCACGTGACATTGTCAAGTGATGCGTAGTCCGGAAACGTTGAATCATTATTCGATGAGGATGGGCCATGTGAGCTAATCGAGCCGTGGGGGAAGAGGGTTGTAGTTGGGTCGTTGGGTCACCTGACACCATGGCTCACAAGCTATTGTCGCCAGTGACAATGACCAATTATTAGGTACTCTCGTAGTATCACATGATATTGTTAGGTGATAACTTTTGCAAATAAAAAAATCGTTACCACACAATACGAGTCACTCATTATTTTTCAAATACATCCAACTAAAATGAACTAATAATAGTTCGATCACATAATTTGCAGCTACGTAAATAGTAGTTCGATCATGCGTTCTCCAAGAATACTGAATAATCATTCCACGAGGATGGGCCATGTGAGCCGATCGAGCCCGGGGGAGGGGGGAATAGGGTTGTAGTTGGGCCGTTGGGTTTTAGGTCACACGATCCACTTGTTTGTCTCTTTTTAGGTCTTGGGGCCCATTTGTGCCTGAGCTTTCAACGACCCATGCACGTGTCTGACAGCTCTCGTACGCTCATGCTAGCCACTACTTCTTCCCCTTTCATAATAATAAATAACTAACAGAAAAAGATCATTCACCCAAAAATCCAACTGCAACCCATACGTAAATACAACTTTGTTGGGACATATTTATGCAAAGATAAATTTTTTCGAATTATTTTCCCGTCTACCCGCTAAGGAAGGAAATCGGATTTGTTGACTGGTCGTCGTTACAGTACTGGTGGGTCCCAAAAACTTAAATTCGTCTAATCATAATTGAGAAACGTAAACGATAAATTGTCTAAAGATGTTTGAAGACCTAATTTGGTGTTTCGAAATAGGCCTCACTTATTGGAATCAACGTGTTGAAAGGTATATGGAGTAATATATTACAGTTTGCCGAGAAAAAAAAAAAAAATAACGGTTGAGATATTTTACATTCCATAACATTAGGAGTACTAAATAACATATTTTGGTATTCATTTTTTTATTTTTTGGTGAGGGTGTTCAAAGTAATCAACCACCCTGTGATACATGTGGAGCCGGCTCTGCATTGTTATAAGAGTAAGTTGATTTTACAGCTGAGAAAATGACTGTGGCGGAGAATTATCATTTATTTGATCTAGACTCATCCGCGTTTGGGCAGGGGCAGAGCCAGAATTTTCGTCAAGTGTGGTCGAAAATTGAACTATGTATGATTCACTTTTTCTAGTTGCTATTTGAAAGGAACAATCAAATTAACAAGATAATCAAAAAGTAAATATATATTAATAACAAAATACAACTTCGATTCACAAAAGACCTCGACGATTTTTCATACTTTGTGGGTGAAAATTCTATTTTGACTCCTCTTTTTCCTAAGTACAAAACCCTTATATGTGGGTTGGGGCGAAAATAAATTTTAAAGGGGGGTCAAATGAGTAAAAATTGGGTAAAAATCATACCAATCTCTAAAAAAAATTGGAAGGCAGCGGGGTCGGCTGCCCCCCCTTGTCCCTTGATCCCTCCGCCCCTACGTTTGGGATTATCTATTCTTTTTTGCACAAATATAAGTTATTCATGTAATTAATCTCCCCCGTTTTTTTTTTTAGTGTATGAGACTTTTGTGCTGCTTACGAGATGGACCCTTTCAATTACGGTTGATGGCTTTTCCACAAATAGGAACAGAGCTATGATTTTACTCTAGCAGTGGCGAAATGTATACTAAAAAAATGAAAAAATACATTGCAATATGTGTTCAACACTTTGTTTAACACTTCTTTTCTTATTGAACAAGTCAATTATTTCCTTGTACATGATTACCTATCACATTAGTTTACACAAAACATTAATGTCTCTCCCAACTCCTATCTCCTGTGGGGATAAGAGAAACTGTCTTTGGATTTTATACTCTTATCAACTCCCAATTCTGTGGAGGGCTAAGAGTATGCTAGGAGAATTTACTGTAATTTCAGTTTACTGTGGTCAAGACTAATTGGTGTTAAGATTCAATACTGTTTCTAGGTGGAATTTTAATTTGGACTATTGCTGGAAGTGGGTGCAGGTCACGGCTGCTGCAATATAATCTGTCCAATCTTTTGGGTGATCTAGTGTCTGATTTTGAAATTTGGAAGACTTGGGTAATTCAGTTCTCTGCATTAATTTGCTATTAATCTCAGTTAAGGGGCATTGTTTGTGGTGTTGTCACAAAGGTGGCTACTGTGGTTCAGTTTAACTATGGTCTGAAATGATAGTCCCTGCCAGCACTTGGAAAGCTCTCAATCAGCTTGTTTGATGCTGAATTATACGCGGGATATCAACCTCAGGGCATAACTTTTGGTTGTAATTAATCTGTTTTCTTTTCCTTTCTTCTCAACTTCTCGTTGGAAGTTTCTCCCTTCCCCTCTTTCTCTTCCCTCTCTATCTCCCTCACTGTACCTATTATCGAGTTTCTTAATAATATTTTTGCATTTTCAAAAAAAAAAAAAAAAACTACTATATTTCTTTCATGTAGTGCAAATACCATCTATTGCTCAATACAAATTCAATAAGAGATTCAAAACATTCAATAATTTCTTTAACTTCAATTGAATACTGAAAAATTGAAGAAGACTAATATTTTTCCAATGGAGTTTCAAAAATCGAAACAGAATGCCAACGATAAATGGTTTTTTTAATTTTTCGGATTCCACTACTACACAGTACCGACATTGGAAATTTGGAAGTACACGAAATGAGAAATCTACTACTGCCAAGTCATGCACATGCAGTGTCAACTGTTTTGGTTACCTTGTTTAATTTTTTAGGTTAAGTAATTATTTTATGTTAAGTTGTTTTAGGTTAAAGTTGACTTTAGTTTTGGAATATTATTTTAGGTCTCATTTTTTGAAAAAAAAAATAGAGGATTTAGGACTAGTATATTGCAAAGAATAAGGAAAAAAATCTAGCGCTTATGGTGAGTCTATATAAATTGGGAATAATAATAATAATAATTTTTTACATGTAATAATTACATTTTTTAAACTTCTTGCCTTGATAGCTGCCCCCTACTAGACCCTCCTCCTTGGCTGCATTTGTAGCCCACAAATGCCCAAAACTCGATGAGACTGTATGGTAAAAAAATGAAGGTGATCATGCGGTGGCAAATTAGCTGGAACCTAGATATAATGAGAAGAAGGAACCAGAAAGATGAAAGAAACCGTATTTATTTGTCTCCTCGTGCGATCACATGAAGCCTTTCATTAACGGTCCCGAAAAATGGGTGTAGATGTGGACATGCAATTGCTTGGAATTAATTAATATTACAGCTAGCTAGGAAAGATGGGAGTCGATCGATTTCAAATGTGGATTTCATTGGTATCTGCAGGTGTGATGATCATAAGAATCGGCTCCCCTCCCTTCATCAATTCAATGGCAGAAAAAATATTTCACTTCTTATTAGCTGAGTTATATATAACAGTACTGGTGAAAAATGTAGAGCTGCGTAAAAGCGGAGATCACACCAAAGCGTTTTGTAATTAAATTGTCGAGCATCCAAGTAGCTAGCTAACGATCGAGCTATGGGTTTGGTTAGGGCCGGGTGGGTGGAGTATTTTTGTTCACTACTACTCTTAGAGCACCGGCTGTCAAATGGTGACCTCAACACCGTCTACGGCTCTACCAAAACACGCATGTGGGTGAGACTCATGCAATTACAAGTTACTCTACCTGAATGTGTACGTATATAGTGGTAGAGTTGAGATGTAATTAATTTGGCGTTGCTTTCACATCAATACCCAAATTTTTAATTTTTTTCCCCCAACGAGTGAGGATATTACTGCCATTGTTTTGGCAAATAAGTGGCTGAATGTAAAACACTACTCCCTTGCGCTATTTATTTCGGGAGATCAGTTTTGCCTAAGTTAATTCGTTTTAATTTAAGAGAGTGATCAATGTTATGTAAATTAATGATCTTTTGTTTAGTTTTTATTCAAAAAATTTTGGTTCAATTTTACGTTTGTCTCGGAGAGAGGAGTCAGAAAAGTTTAAAACATGCACTGAAAATGCAAAAAGTTCAGATAACAAGAAGAAACTCCTCGCTAATTAAGAAGATTTCTTGGCAAATAGGGGAGGGAGGACGTAGGATTTGTGTCTTCTAGGGGCTCAAAGCACATATATTCTCTTATTGATAATAAAATAAATATTTTATAAGTATATGTTGGTTCTTGTGTGGCCCCAAAGAATTAAGACATGATATTGTGTGTATGTGTATGCACACAGTTTAATTTTTTAAATGCAACCTAAAAAATGATTGATAGCTTAAAATTTTACTTATTTTATTCACACATGTAGAATTTTAAGAATATTTTTTTTCACTTAAGAGACTTGAAGGGGCCAATCCCATAAATTTTTCTTAATTAATTTGAAAATTAGTATAATATGCAAGGAATGTTTGAGAGTTGTGCACGGGCCCGGCCAAGTCCCCCTCGCACCCCGCTAGAACCGCCCCTACTCGCAAAGTTAGCGCAATGAAATTCTGCGTATACTTTGGTCGTGCTTGTTGTGCAAATATACAAAATGTAGTTCTTTTCAAATTAAAGTTCTTAAAAAGAAGATTATGGCAATGATTGAGGCAACCTCTCTTCTTTTTTTTTCGATCAGCAATTTTTTTTATTAATCTTCGAATTCGAAAATTACAAAGATTAAGAGGACAAGGACACAAGAAATTAAAATTATTGATCTCCATAGGTACCCGAGACCCAAACGCTGGTTAAAGACCAACAAAATCCTATAATATATGCCCCAAACCCAAAAAACAAATCCTAAGTGCAGCCTAACACGTACCCGATCTGCCACCACACCTAACTGTCGCGAGGATTACCGTGAATCCGCCGTATATTGCAAATCCCAAAAACCAATCCGAGAGACGACAGCCGCAAGCACCTCGCATCCCAACCTCCAAACTGTCACCCATGACCTCCACCGGCCAAGCCTCTCCACCACCACCACATCTGCTGTTGACGCTGCTGCAACTAAGCCACCTCACTGCCTCAAACCCCATGCCGCAGCCGTGAACCTTGAGTCTCCTGTCCCCACAACCCCAATCTGCCAGAAAAACCACGATGCTCGAAGCCAACCTCACCTGTTCCTTACACCACCTCACTGCCTCACTACTTAGATTATAACCGTGTACACTCTAATTCTCAGGTCTAGCAAAATTGAAGAGGCCCAAGTCAAAGAGATACGGCCCTATTTTGATTGTTGATCGATCTCTATTGCCGATTGAATTTTGTTTGAGCAATATCTCTAAAGTCGTTCGATGCATGTCAATTCATGAATCATGCATTTCTATAGGAGACATACCTGCATCTAGATGTGTGAATCCACGAACCATATTTGCATACCTATAGGTATACAATGCCTTTGAAATAATTTTAAAAAATTGAATATTGACAGCATAAATTTAAAAGGCCCGTCGACAAACGCCGCAGTTTTTTTTTAGCTGCGACTTTGATACTGGCGTTGTCTTATGTTAACGATGTTTCTAAAGAGCCGGTGAATGTTTTAGCGGTGTGTTTGGCTTAAGTTCTGTTTGAATCTGCTTAGCGAAAAAAAAGTTCTGTTTGAATCGAACTATTATCTTCCGCTTTGTTTTTTCTTTTTAATTATTCCACCCCAAAGAAAAGTCACTATATATATGCGATAACTCCTACTACATGTATGGCGCTAGCTAAGCTTGGAATTACTAGAGCTCCCCAAAAGCTCATCTGACCCCAAGTAGTACGTATCCTATAAAAGCTGTGGAGATAGAGAAGACGTACCAATTGCCTCAAATGAACAATCACATGCGTTAAGGTTTGTTTGATCCTGATGTTTGGTGTTCGTGTCAGCATAAGCACATCTCGCGTGACTAGCTCCGAATCTACGGCGTTGTTGTTGATAGTTATCCATAAAAGAATGAACTTGGTTAATTAATTTGCATGAAAGGGTAGTAGGATTTGGAGTCGACCTAATGCATGGCTCAGCGCATACTTATTACTCCAAAATTCTACATACATTAACACCCATTATTAAGTTGAACTTCTCCCAACCGAGAGAAAAACAGTGCCTCCCTAATCTCCTTTGGGGCGCTCAATAAATTTTTCCACTCAAGTACGAGTACTTTGGTGACCCATTAAGCGATCGAGATTAATGTAAAAATTACGTGGAAAATGGTGTAATATACATTTTGAGCTTGAGTGCATACCATGTACATACGGAATACTTTCTTTAGAAAGTATTGAGAGCGCGAGTGCAATGTAAGAATTAAAAGAGAAAACACAGAACATTTTGAGAGATTACATGAGCAAGCTTGACCTAATAAAGCCAAATTTTGAAGTCCACATCAGAAGTGGAAAGGATTCACAAGAATCACATCAATGGTCAACCCCGGTGGCTTACATAATAAGAATTATTACTCCATAGAAAGGCCTTGAGGAAAGATAAACTTCACGTGTACAAGAGGTCCCCCACTTTCTGCATGCCTATATAGCTAGCTCAGAAACTTAAATTCCAGGGATTGATAACCAAAGCCCCTGGCCTCCCATGTGATTGTTCATCACGATGACTATGACAGACATAAACATGTATCAGTCACGTACTAGACATACATTGATATGTATACACACGAATACTCTGCATGTGCACGATATAATTATATAGATATGACCTACCAGGAATTAATGCATCTCGTAGTGACGCAGTAGAATTCACAAGAGACTAGGTAACGTATTAATCCGAATGAGATAAATAACCCGTAGCCATGAGCAAACCTTGCGCACAAGGAATGAAAGAGAGAAACTTTGCTGCGATATTATTGATAAAAACTGAACCAAAACATTAGGTTTACAACCTTTTTATAGGGTGGAACCCGAAACCCTAATAATAAGCTGAAAAATGAAAAGTCCTCCTAAAATTGAAAACGGGAAAGAAAAATAGGACTTTCCCAAAAAGAACCGACTAAAAAAGAATTATGGTTTAAAAATTATTAACGAAACAAAACTTTCCTAAAATAGCAAAATAACGCAATTGAAGGCCTAAACGAAGGAATTAGGCCGAAAACACTATCAGTCACGAACTTAGGGTGAGTATTGATCGGAGCACGAAAATAAGTTAGTCCACCAAGTTTGGGCCTATTCCGAGCTCGTCCGAATTTTGCCAAATCGGATAATCGAAAATTAAACATCGTTTGGGCTTCTGAAGCTTGACATGGTCCAACTGATCATGGAATTGGATCTCCATGTGTTCTACATCATGTAGATACTACACATACAAGTTGGTGTGACAATAATCTGGTAGATAGGCAACTTTATGTATGTGTGTGATGGGGTGTGCTTGATATGGCTTGTGCACAGCTCGAGTAATTGCCATCTTAGAAGTTAATGACCAAGTAAATTCCTAGTGATCCCAAACTTTGAAATATTTAGCGTCTGTGGCATTTGAACATGTGATCTTATGGAAGACACTATTGTATTTATTTTCTCATGCTGATCACTTGGCGTAACACCCTTGAGGTTGGTGGACGGTGTTAAAGTTACATTTGTCTCCAAAGTTATTTTTTAGGAATGGGCCTAACAATTTATGTACAGCTATAAAACTACGAATAACCTCGTCTTGAAATGGAGAAGCAAATATTCATTGAGAAAACGTGAAAGAGTAGAGAAAGAGTATGAAGGAGAGAAGCAGGATGCAAACAAAAATATATGCCTGAATCATAGAGCTCGTCCAACTTGAGTTCTGATATCATGTTAACTTATAACAAATTGTTCCAAATATTTAATTAAGATAATAGAAATGAGCCCAAAACTAGATATCAAAACTAATCAGGAGATGGATCAAGAAGAATGTTAATGAAAGCATATGGCTGGTCCCTGTTAGGAATTGAACTTCTTGTTCAACTCACAATGCCCTATGGATCTTGGAAACTAGGATCATAGAAATCGCAAGCCGACAGAAATAATAGTGCGTAATGGAAAGAAAAAAAAGGACACAAGATATACATGAAAAACCTCAACGCGAGGAAAAATCACGGAAGCCACACCAGTCCACTATGAAATCAAATCAAGAGTACAAATCTTCTCGCAATCTCTCTGAGACCTGCGTTTTCTCTCGCCTCTCTCTGTTTTTCTCTAAAAACAAGTTAACCTAATTACATATAAACTGCAGTGTAAAATAGGTCGGATCCCGTGTAAAAATTACACCCCAAGTCCTTTAAATATCGTTTTCACTGTGGGGGCTTTTCCCCCACACCTCCAAACTAAATCACTGCTTAAGGTTGTTTGCACCCCTAACAGTCCCATATGAGTCTAGCTATATATCATGACAACTATGGAGCAAGGTTTTCTTAGTTTCATTGGATTGTATACTCTTGGTCTACCTGTATTGAGTTTTGATGGTAGAACATCGACAGCGAACACAAAGTCGGCATTTTTTTTTTTGAACGGCAATTTTTTTTATTAATCTTTAAAAAAAGATTGCAAAGACTGAAGGAACATAGTCGGCCAATAGTTAGAAGAGGCACCTATCTAACTCGACCAACTTGCAAGTTCGGAACTTTTTATTACAAAGAAACATCATGTTGGGATGTGGATCATAAGTCAGCATCTTTCTCCTTCTTTTTGTTTAATTTACTGGTTGTATATGTTTTTTTTTTTTTTTGTAAAGCCGTGGGAGAATACAAGATAAAAATTTAATGAAACTAAAAACTACTCCACAATCACTGTAAGCCCAAGCCAACTATACTAGCTCCATTAATTAGGAAGAGAAACAATACCAACCAATTTCACAATCAATATAAGTCCAACCAAACTACAAATTCTATTAGGGAAATAAATAATTGCAACAAAAACAAAGAGAATAACACCCGCACGTAGAAAGAGAAATTTGAACTCCCTTGTAGACCCCACGAGCGGCCGAACCCTATGAATGGCCGCTGATTGAGATCTGACACTTCGGACCCCACAAACGACCAGAAGCACCTGACCACCGAGATCCCACCACGCCACTGTAGCCATCGCGCGCCTCCAAGCCAACTCCCGCAACCAAGATTCGAAAAAAAAAAGGGAAAAAAAAAAATTCAGCGCTGCCTCCTCCGAAGGGGAAACCCTACTCGGTTCCCACACAATGTTAAGCATAATAGTATCGTGACTCATTTCGGAAATCTTATATATTATGTGTCATTCATACATTAGTAAAATGAATGACAAGCACAATAAATCACATCACATTTACAAGTCAACAAATATGGTTACTATAGCATTATCAAGAGTAACGATAAATCACATCACCACGGACATATATACCACTATATATGGTAGTAATAAATAAACCATGGGGGAGATGATGAACTTGATATTCGGAATTAAGAAAATTGTTGTACTACTTATTATAAGTAAGGATGGCAAATTAGACTCAAACCCATTAATCAACCTAAATTCATCCACTAAAAAATGGACCCAATCCAACCCATTTATTGGTTGGGTTAAAATGGGTCCAACCCATTTAACTCATTTATTAATTGGGTCTTAATTAAATCAATTAAAATGATTTAAAAAGTCATGAACATAAAAAAAAAAAAAAAAACCTTCATCCACTCCTGATTTTCCTCTCTCTCTCTCTCTCTCTCTCTCTCTCTCTCTCTCTCTCTCTCATCTCATCTCATCTCATCTGTGTTTGGCACTGTCCAAGCTCTTGTTCCAAAGCTAAAATAAAAATTTACGGGATCAAAAAAGTAGTAATTCTTTTATCAGGCCCTCCCCGCCCAGTTTATTGGCCATGATCGGCCACAGGTCTTCGAACTCTGCCCGCAGAATTGTTGGGTTTTCTCCCTGTCAGAGTTAATTACCACACTCACAAATATTTTCTCTCGTTTGTTTTTCGTTCAGACTCTAGATGACAATTTCGTTCAGATAGATCTTTGATTTTTTTAGCATTTATCAATTTTACGTAAATTTTTTATGACTTATTGATTCGTCTGGATGAGAGGAATCGAAAAAGTAAAAATATTTGATCAAAACTCATAATTTTATAAATAAAGACGAAAAATAAGTCAAAAAGACAACTTATTTTACTTATTTTTGTTTTTTGTAAAAACATTATGAGCTTTGATCAAAATTTTATACTTTTTTGATTTCTCTTACCAAGACGAATTAATAAGTCACAAAAGTTTGACGCAAAATTAAAAAATGCAAAAAAAATTGAATAAAGACAAAAAAATAAGGTCCTATTTCACTTATGAAGCCAAATCCACCCTAAGTGTACAGGGTAATTTGGACATTTAAGTAATAGAGGGATAGTATGTTAATTTTAGTGTTTATGGATATTTTAGTCATTTAAATTTACAGGGGTAATATGGTCATTTTAGTGTACATTGATATTTTAGTCATTTTAAATTTTAGTATATAGTAGTATGTAACTGGGCTAATGGGCGGGTCGGATTTGTTTTAAATAAATGGGTCAGGCTGGATATAGGTAACTAAACTCATAATTAATGGGCTTAAATGAGTCATTGACTCATTAAAGATCCAATCCATTTACAACTTATCTAATTTGGCCAAAATCCGCCCATTTGCCACCATTTATTATAAGTTTCACATTACATAGGTTTGCACTTATTTTTTTTTCTTGAAAAATAAAGATATGAATCACTCAGAAAAGTAATTTGAATATATTGTAGAATCCGCCAACCCATAGCCTCTGCATGAGAAGAGCTAGTACTGTCAGTTGATTGTTATGGCCCTTAATGCCAGTGGCCAAAAAACAATGTAACGGCACAGATGCAGACACATTCATCATTCATGCCCGAGCCACTTGATGCACATGAGCCCCACATGTACAGTCTTTAGATCAACACGCATCGACCTGTTATAAACACACTTTGGCGTCCTAACATATCTGCATCCAAACAATTTCCCAACCAAGTATGTCGGCCGCGTAAGTCCAAGCCTACGGGCTGGGAAGAGCTGGGTTCCCGAGCTGTCGCATTTGTGGCAGTCACAAATTCTCTCACCGGATACGAACCAAGAAAACATGCTAGAGGAATAGAAAACGACCTGATACACATAGTTTGTTTAGCCAATTGATTAGTTTTGTTTTGTTGTTGAGTTGAATGTTTGAATGATGAATGCAGTAGTACCCCTACAGCCCATACTGGGCGCATGTGGCTATGCATGCATGCCAAAGGATTGCCAACTCATTGATCTGGACAATTCATTCCTTGCACATTTATATTTTTTTTTTTGGGTAAACGTCCCACATTTATATTCATTCACATTAATTGATTCTTTCTTTCCGTAGATATCCCAGAAATTTTTCTTGGACTAACTTAATTGATCTGACAGCTTCATCTCCTCTTGGACCTCTTCAACTTGTATATATATGGTCCCCTAGGGAGTGGCAAGTCAACCTCATTCTGAGTTACAACTCTCAAATATTGCAAGATAGTGATGGAAAGTACATTAAGAGAGAGAAATGATTATTATTATTATTATTATTATTATTATTGAAATTTTCGTTTTACCTGTTGAGGAGGCACTGTGAAAAAGGGCTCTCGCCTTAGCAGGGCCAGCCCGAGGGATTGGAACTAAGCCCAAGGCTAAATTGTTGGGTGAGGCCCTACATATTTTTAGAATTAGGCAACAATGATAGAAATATATCTTTATGTAACTATTTTAGTCTTTGTACACAAGGGCGGAGCCAGGATTTTTGTTCAGTGGGGTCGAAAATTGAACTATGTATGATTCAGAGTGCAAGAACGACGTTTTGAGAATTTTTGTGGGTAGAAATTCTATTTTGACTCCACTTTTTCCTAAGTACAAAACACTTATATATGGGTTGGGGCGAAAATGAATTTTAAAGGGGAGTCAAATGAGTAAAAATTGGGTAAAAATTATACCAATCTCTAACAAAATTTGGGAGGCAGCGGGGTCGGCCGCCCCTTGTCCCTTGCTCCCTCCTTGTACAGTACGTTAACTGCTTTGTTAACGGTGGCCAAAGTGATTGGCTTGACTTTTCCTTCTTGTGGTTAGAAACTTAGCAATTACAATAGCATACAATCATTATTTTTGGGAAAAAAACACTTACAAAAAAAGTATTGCGCAAGGATTCAAACTCGAACATTCCATATGGTCTGAAATCAACTTACCATTGAGCCAACAAAGGAATTTCTCCTACAATACAAACAAAGAATAAATTCTATTCACCGCCGGTATAAAACCTCACTTTTCCAACACCGCCTATTATGAGCTCTACTAAGTGTCTATTGTTGTGATCTGAACCGTTCATATTTTAAGACCTACGATATAGTATTGCTATGCAAAAAATTAGCTTAATCGAAAGTCGATAGATACATCAAAATTTGAATTTTGGTTTATAAATGGATAATCTGATTTCTGTCAATAATAATAAAGATAAACTATCTATTTTACAAAGCAAAATTCAATTTTTGATATTCTTATTAATGTCCGACCGATTAAGTTTATCTTTTGCATGGATACACTATTATGTGTGGTTTATAAGATGAATTATTCAGATCAACAATAAACACATGGTAGAACTGAAAAAGGTGGTGATGAAAAAGTGAAATTTTTTATAAAAAAATAGAATCCATACACAATTTGTCGATTATCTTAAAGAAACATATAGAGACGAACCAGAATACAGAGAGAGAATCATTTATGTTTTTCTCTTCTTATTCGATACAAACTAAGCACTTTTGTTAATGAAAAAAAAAAAAGAAAAAAAAAAACTAAGCACTTTTGTCTTTATACAACAATAAAATCCACCGACCTAACTTCTAACAGCTGGCAGTTCCAACAAACCAAAACACCTAATTACAGTCTACTCCACTAATACAACTAATTACACATGTACTTCTTAATGACCCTTACTTACACACCCGAGCAAACTCATGGGGGTATCCACCACCATGAGTTTGGCCTTAGGGATGCAACATCTTCGTTGCACAGGCCCAGCATCCTCTCTTGGGGTCCGTGGCAGCAGAGCGCATCTTACTTACCACTTTGCCCAGGGCAGGGCTTTGATACCATCTGTAACAACCCGCTCTATATTTGTACAATATTGTCCGCTTTGGATGCCTAAAGCCTATAGACTTCCCAGTTGGTCACCCATCCCTGTACTACCCCAAGATGAGCATGCTTAACTGTGAAGTTCCTATACGCTTTGGCTTGCCCTCATGGCTTTAAAAGGTCTTGTACAAGTAGGAGAGATCTTTTTCTTATAAATCATAACTTGCCCTCTCCCGTCCGGACGGAGCCTGCTATCCTGCAGTACCGCCAACCACCGGAAAGCAGAGTGTCGCATTTGAACTCTAGGAATTTTAGATTCAATACTCTTGATATATTCCATCGTGTCTTTAAATACAAACAATTGAAACTTGGTAAAAAAGTGTGTTTCGACCCATGACGATTTCTTGAATGCCGATATTCGAGCCAAATCCTAGTGTATGTATGTATGCGTGTGTGTGTATATATATATATGGGGCGGTTCCACGGACAGCTAATTAAACACCTAAAAAAACACCTTAAATCTCAATCTCATAGTTCTCAATCAAATTTTTATGATTCGAACCGTTCAATGTGTGCAGAATGTGATTTTAAGGGTGCTCGCGAGAAATTAGCAAAAAATATGACCGGAAAGTGATCATTTTGAGCAGTTTTTAATTAAACCATTCATTAAATCTAAGTTAAAAACTGCTCAAATTAAGCCCTTCCTGATCTTTTTTTTTTTTGCTGATTTCTCACGGATACTAGAGGTGATACCAGTTTTGTTTCGACCGGTTTAGGTGTATTTTTCGGTTGAAATCGGTTATCCAGTTTGAGATTTTTAGAAACTGGAACCGATTGAGATAAACCTGTCCGGTTTCGACCGGCTCAATCAGTTTCGGTCCGGTTTATTCAGTTTCCATTTATGGGCCATATTTTGGGCCCAATACATCAAAAAATTCACAATTCAACCCATAAAATATCAACAAAAAATCTATAATTCAATCCTTTTTTTTGAGCCCAACAAAAAAGGATCAATTTTGAGCCCAATATATAAAAAATACCCATAAAAACATAATTAAACCCATAAAAATAGTTTTTATATAATAAATATATTTATTAGACCAATACACCACAAAATATCAACCAAAAACCCATAATTCAACCGCTCCCCTATGTTTTATATATATATATATATTATACATATATATCCGATTTTAACCGGTTTTTAAAACATATAAACTGGATCGAAATTATTTTTTCGGTTTATAAAATTTTATAAACCGGAACCGGATTGAAATTATTCAACTGGTTTAAAAAATTTGGTCCGGTCCGATTTTTCCGGTTTCGATTGATTTTCCAGTTTTGAGTAGCAGCCCTAGCGAATACCCTTAAAATCACCTTCTGATCACATTGAGCGGTTCAAATCATTAAAATTTGATCGAAAACTATGGGATATTTTTTTAGGTGTCTAATTAGTTGTCTCCGAAAATATACACACACACACACACACATATATATATATATACATACATATATACAGTCATTTTCACATGAGGAGTTTCTTATTTTAGTTAAAATAAGGACCTCTCAATTTCTCTCATTTTTCGTTCGAATTTTGATGATTCGAGCCGATCAATGTATTTAGAATGTGATTTTAAGAGTACCCGCTAGAAATCGGCAAAAAAAAAGACTGGAAATGGCTTCATCCGAGTAGTTTTTGTTTAAACCGTTTGATAAAAAACAAACAGAAACTGCTCGGATAAAACCCTTTCCAGTCATTTTTTTTGGCTGATTTCTCTCAGGTACCTTTAAAATCACGTTTTGAACATATTGAGCGGTTCGGATCATCGAAATTCTATAAGGAAATAGAAGTCTGCATTTTATTAAGTTAATGTGGTCCTTACGGAAAGTAGACTATATATATACACACACACACACACATACAGGAGAGAGAGAGAGAGAGAGAGAGAG
>BPLS01000144.1:2160578-2186740 GCA_019656275.1 Rhododendron kiyosumense | reverse complement strand
GAGAGAGAGAGAGAGAGAGAGAGAGAGAGAGAGAGAGAGAGTCACTGTGAGTGACAACGACGATGAGGACGAAGATGAGGAGAGCACGTCGGAGGGTGGTGATCAAGCATGCATGGTTTAGTTTTTGGAGGAGATCGGGCAGGTTTGGAGGTCACGATCGACATGGAGAGACAAAGGAAAAACGCAGATAGGAGGAGAAAAAGGGAGGATCGATTATGTCCGGATTTTAAACCTATGGCACCTTTATAAAATGCGCTATAATAAACCTCAAAATGCATTCAAAAGACGCGTTATAATCTGACTTGGACTTCTTTGCCTCGTAGGAATTGGCTTAACCATTATAACGTGTTTTGACATGGGTGATGGCCTATTTTTACTGAACGTTTCAAAAGCTGGATATCCCTCCAATTTTTAAAAATGGGCAAATTTCACTCAGACCCCATGAGGTATTTGACAATGACAGAAAGTATCCCTCAGTTTTCAAAAATGACAGAAACCTCCCTTATTTTACAATTTGGGTTTAATTCTGTTAGTTAAATGGACGGAAAATGTACGGAAAATGAAATCTTCAATTTTATTTAGTTCTACACCTATCTTAGGGCTCTTATTAAAAGTCCTAGAGTTAAAAATTAATTATGATTATTTAGGATAAAATGATTAAAAAAATAAAATCTTCACACCGATTCATACGAATTAAAATTTGGAGCATTTAAAAATTTTTCTTTTCACTTGATTTTAGAGCTTTCAATGAAGAGAAAATACTTAAGTGCTTCAATTTTCAATATATTTGAATCGGTGCAAAGATCTTATTTTTTTGATTATTTTATTTTAAAGTGCAATAATTAATTTTTGGTTTTAAGATTTTCAATGAGAGCCCTAAGATAGCCGTAAAACTAAACGAAGAGGAGATACTTAAGTGCTCAAATTTTCAATCCGTTTGAATTGGTGCGAAAATCGTATTTTTCTGATTATTTTATCCTAAAGGATCATAATTAATTTTTCGCTTTAAGATTTTCAATGAGAGTTTTAAGAAAATCATAGAACCAAATGAAGAGCAGGTACTTAAGTGCTCCAATTTTTACTCCCTCTGTTCCAAATTGACAGTCCACCATAAAAAGTCGTGCTGTTTTTCAAATCAAAAAATCAACTACTTCCATGTATAATTTTTTGAATTTTTTCGCACCAAATTAAAGTGCTAATCGAGATCTTTAATATGATGCGAAAAAATTTGAAAAATAATGCACCGAAAGAGTTGATTTTTTGATTTGAAAAATGGTAAGAGAGAGAAAGAGGGACTCTCAATATGGAATGGAGGGAGTAATTCGTTTGAATTGGTGCGAAGATTTTCATTTTTTTATCATTTTATCCTAAATGGTTTGGCCCCAAGGCTTTCAATGAGAGCCTTGAGAGAGTCATAGAACCAAATGAAAAGCAGATACTTAAGTGCTCCAATTTTTAATTCGTTTGAATTGGTGCGAAGATCGTATTTTTTTGATCATTTTATCCTATAGGGTCATAATTAATTTTTTGCTCTAGGACTTCCATTAAGAGCCCTAAGATAGCTCTAGAACTAAATAAAATTAAAGATTTCATTTCCGTACGTTTTCCGTCTATTTAACTAACGGAACTAACAGAATGAAACCCAAATTCTAAAATAAGGGAGGTTTCTGTCATTTTTAAAAACTGAAGAGTATTTTCTGTTATTATCAGATACCTCAGGGGGTCTGAGTGAAATTTGGCCTTTAAAAACTTAATGGCCATTTCAGCCAAAATCTCTTATTGGTTCATTGGCGCCGTGCTCGCTCCGTGCTCCGCGTGTTCTCATCGCCGCTGCCACCACCTGCAACATGCAGATAGGTATATCAATGTTCGAGGAGATTTCTAAGGGTTTGGTGCCTAATGCGCTTGTATTTCTCGTCGATGGAATCTATTGACCTCAAATTTACTTGTACAGTGATGAAGGGCGCGACATGTTATGGCATTCTAGGGCAGGTATAAGCTTTCTTCGCTACTCGATTAATTTCGTACAATTGGAGTGGATTTAAAATGATCCATTTGATTATGTGGTCGAAACTTGAACTTACAGTGCATGTAGGAGTACGGGTGCTGTTTTGTGTGCTCTACAAAGGAAATTGGAGGATAGGAGGAAACCTAATGCAATCTGTTCTGCGACAATCGAGTCCGTAAACTCATGATTAGCGCCGCGATGAGCTTTACGACGATTTCGAAGAATTGTTGGTAATCCAGCTGAATGCTCTTTTGTGCTTTCTTTAATATATAAGAGTTATGGTAATTTTGCTTCTTGATTTTATATATATATATAGTTAGGTTCCGGTGAGGGATCCCTCATTTTATTAAAATGCGGGACTCCCTTTTCCGATTGAATTTCGATGATCCGAGCCGCTCAAAGTGATCAGAATGTGATTTTAAGGATCCCCGCGAGAAATCAAGAAAAAAAAAAGACCGGGAAGGGCTTCATCCGAGCAGTTTTCATTGAACGGTTAAAAAAAAACTGCTCGGATAAAGCCCTTTCCGGTCATTTGTTTTGCTGATTTCCCATAGGAACCCTTAAAATCACGTTCTGCATACATTGAACGGTTCGGATTTTTAAAATTTGATCGGAAAATGAAAGTCCCTCATTTTAACAAAATGAGGGATCCCTCACTTGTAAATTCCTATATATATATATATATAGCCAGACAATGGGGAATAAAGGCAAGTTAGTAAGGGGGTTAAGGGGGGAAGGTGGGACTTGAACCCTAAACCTCATGCGTGAGGAATGAACAGAAAAGACTGAAGATAAAGTTCTCTTTCTCCCTTTGTATGAGTTAGGATTGGAGATAAAGGAAGAGATTGAAGCGAGCATCAGTTAATGGAATAGAATCGGGAACAACCTTTCTCCTATATTCTTTACGCGAAACCTGAGAAGGTTTATTATTTGGCTTAGAGTTTGCTATCCCCTTGAATCCTACTACCTCTTCAACCCAATAGACTTCTTGCTTTGAGGGCTGGCACTACAATCGTTGGAATGACTTCGGTGCTTGCTTGATTGGAACGTCTGCTTCTCTCTTAGCTTACCTTGACTGCCAACTGCACTGGCACCCCACTTGCTATTGATTAGATATCCATTTAGAATTAGGTTGCCTGGGATAGTTCATCTTACAATTTCAAGCCATAGAAGTTCGTTTCTAAGTTGCCATAATAATTAGGTAATAATGGGATTTTAGTTTCATGTGTGTTTTGCAACTACCTTAGAAAGGTTAAGTTGGGAGGCTTTTGGATGGCCAATTACTGCATGGGATTCTTTTTGAATTTCTCCGTCAAAAATAAGTAAATGGAGTTCTTTCTACATTTTAGTGTTTCTGGACGTCTGTCTTCTTGTAAAGTTTCAAGGCTGTGGTAGGATCTGTAAAAGTTTCCATAACTGGTTAAACATGCTTCAAAGTTTACCATAGAGGTCGTAGACTATGACCCCCCTTGTTTGTTTGGTTCTGTATCATTGCTCTTAAATATTAAGGGAATTTAGAAAGATCTCCCACTATGATGAGTCTAAGGATGTAGGGGACATCCTTTAGTTAAGCATGAGGGAGTTCTCTTTCCTAAGATTTTAGAACTATAAGCATTGACACCAAAGTCTGAGAGCGTAGGATTCACATGTCTGACATGCTTAACCAATTCCATGCAAGACATGTGAGATTTTCATCGTACCTTTAGCTTAGGAGAAACAATTAGCGGGACATTGTCATATACTACCGTGGGCATCCATTCGGAATTGCTTTCCTTGTTTTGATGCCCAAGCTAGTGATCCACTTAGTCTAGAGATACAGCTCAAGCTTAGTCACGTGTATGAAGCATCTTCAATACCCCTTGGCTTTTTAGTCTGACTCTGGTTTGCAACCTTCCCTTTTCTGGGGTTCTATGAGAACATGTTATATGGAGTAATCATTTGATGAGCGTTGGATACCATAACTGAGGGCCCCTTCGGTAATCTTGCTTATTAGCCTGTGTCTTTGATCGAGGCGTAAAATAAGCAATATTAGCAAACGGGCCATGGAGATGATGAAAGCTACTTTGGGGCCATGGGAGTGGAAGAGGTTGAAGATTAATTAATTGTGTGGTGTAATACATGTTGAATTCCGAGATGCTTTGAGTTTGTATGATACTGAAACCTATTTCTTTAATGTTGCTTGCGAAGTACGGATTACGACCCTGTTAAAAAAGGCTTGATCTCTAAAGCTCTGACTTGGAGTTGAAGATTAGTATAGGCCAAGTCTTACTCCTGGTGCTTCTTTTGTTGCTGTTTGCTTCCTCTAGCAAGTTTTCTTATATCTGGCGATGACTTTGTAATGGGGAAATTGCATGAAAAAACTAGCAGAGGGAACTTGTTCTTGTGAACTTGAAGAGAGTTTGCCTTTTTCTTTATGTACTCATGAATCATGATAAGTTTCTCTATCACATGCGCATGCATACATAGTAATTTAACGATCTTATGCTGCACCCAGCAATAGATAGATACTCAGTTATTAGAATCATTGAGTTGTTGGATATAACTATTAGTAGCACTCTGGGATGGTCTTGGCTTATGGTTTGAATTGTAATATATGGGTATCGGCATGAATGTGTTGCGAAGTATGTTCTTCTATATTTCTTGATATAGGCGTATTACAATATGATAAATGTATGGCGAAATGCATTAGCCTTATCCTTTCTAATCAAAGAAAAGCAGCCTCTCAAGTGTATTAAGTTCGAGCAGGATCTTGGGATTGTATATCATAGTACATTTAAGGTGAATTTATATCACATGAAGCAAATGACCTATTGAGTGAGTTAATCTATTTTTAGTTTGTGACATTGTATCTTGTGCTCTTGTTTGTCTTTTTTCTTAATCAGGTTCAAATCTTGATGAATTACCTGAAGAGAAACTACCGCCCTATACTGCTGTGGCCCTTTGGTTGATGTGCTGTGGACTTCATATTCCAAATACATCTTTTGTATAAGTATTGCTTGTTTAAAGGTTTGTGCTTTGGTTTTTGCATGCGATTTGCATGTATTCCATCTCTGTTGTCTAAATTCTAATCTTTAGGTTCATTTGCATATTCGAGAGGAAATAAAGATGGTGAAAGTGCAAAGAGTTTATGGATATCTTATCCTGATCACAAACGATTGAAGGTAATGCTGATTGTTCATGATTTTCATCGCCTTTATCTTGGTCTCTATGTATTAACGCAAGTGCAGTTGGTGACATAAACAAGTGTCTAGGGAAGGATATTTAAGCTCGACATAGATTTTGGAAACTTGATACTTTTCACAATTCTTTTTACAGTGACCTCTTTGAGGTTTGGGCTTATTACAATGACTCGTTTGGTTGACAAAATTAGAAGGTGCTACTATGTATCTAATGATTGTCTGACATTTGTAGCCATACTGTTAGAACCATTAACTTTGTTGATCGGAAAAAAATGACATTATTTATCCACGAAGATACTTATTTTGCCCTCCTTTGAACGACAATCACCGAAAGTAGTGATCTCTCCATCCTCACTATTCATCTCTTACTTTTCTGTCTTCTCTACCTTCAACATCTGTCTCTCATCTTTCAAAACCAATGCCACCGCCACCATCCCTTTTCTCTCTCCTCTTCTCCAAATCGTTCATCACTGTTAGAGCCTGGCACTCAAAATTGTTCAAATCAACTAATTTTAACAGTATCAAGCATATAAAAGTAGCTATGACAAACAGAGCAATACTCTTAACTCATTGATCTCAGGACATGCATTATAAACAAACTGCAGTATCATGTCAAATTAAGAACATAAAGGTAGTAGCTATATTAAGGAAAACCCGAAAAGGAAAGGTGGTCGGCTAGGGAAGCGAGAGGTGGGTACAGGGCCCTAAAGCCACTAGTCCTTAGAGCTAGTCATCCCTTACCCGAAGGTGTTAACAGGCTTCAATTGCTCACATCCTTTGTCTTCAAATGGTCAGGCCCGCTAGGCGGGTACAGTGCCTTAATAGTCTTTGTTTGCCTCCAAAAATTCGAGAATTCCTTTCAATCCTGAGGTGGTAAACTCCTGCAGCCAACACTAACTTGAACAAAAGTGATTCAAAGGTTTTGCCTTTGCAAAACCCAACAGCCTAGTTTAAGTTTGTCCCAAGCTTCTGCCCTTCTTCGAATTTGAAACCTGCTCAGGATAGTCTCCCAAATTCTACTTGAGAAACTAGACTCAAAAAATAGGTGTTTGAGGGATTCCTCACTTTGCAAGCGCAGAACACAGCCAGGGTACCTAGCGTGCTTGACATGTATCTAGGACATTGATTCCACATGTATCTAGGACATTGATTCCATGGAAAGAAGTCAGAAGAATCTTCATGCAATGATTCTATTTTCAGTTTTCCCCAAAGATTAGACCAAAAAATTTAGATTATTCGTTTGACAAAAAAACAATTTAGTTGTTACAACCACCACAAAGGATCTAGGTTGTAACAGCTTTCCTTGGCATTTGAATGAGTTGTTGGTTTATTTGCTTATTGCTTCTTACACTTTTGTGTTTTCTGTGTGTGGAGTTGTTGTCCATTGTAACAGGTATGTTAGTTTGAATGAGGCTCGGGAATGTAGTGGATATTATCCTTTGGCAAATGTAAATTTAGATTTTTGGCATTCATTTTTACTGTTTCAGTGGGTAAGTGCTTTGTAATGTACTGCTACAAATTAATAATTGTGGCTAGTGTACAGATTGCGAGGCGAGATTTTGAACTAGCACTGAACTGCCCGGGGCACTGTTTGATATTTGACCATAGAGTTCGTTAATATAGAGGTCAGTTAATTTATTTTAATACTTGCATTTTTCAGATTGCACCTTTCCACTCTGTGATTCAGTTTTTTTTTTTTTCCAGAAAAATTATGTTCCACCTTTCCATTACTAGGAACTTGGTGTTTACAAGAAATTGTGACTAAATTGATCAAAAGTATGAGTGGAAAAGTTGTTTTCAAGCAATCTATACATAGTACTTCCTATCTACGTTATAGTGGTGCCATGCTGCATCCATGTTTAGGAAGATGAAATATGTTTAATGTAGAATATTTGTGTTTTTGGTTTGGATATATAATAGGAATCGGACACCTCGTGAATTTTTTTCTAGCTTTGGCAAATCGTAAAAAATTCATGTGGTGCCAAAAATGCTTGACGATTTCCTAGTTCTAAATTAATGGGTTGCCCCAAGTGTAGGGCGGAGACCGACGTAGTACAATATCCTGTAAGTCCGGAGTCGAATCCATAGATATGGTGATGTATGCTGACTAAAACCTCGGGTTGTTACTTATTTAAACCGGCTCTTAGGTGGCCACCCCTTGTTGTTTTGATTGAGATTATCTAAAATCTAGAAATTGATTTTACTTTTCAGATAATTAAAAGGAGGTACGGTCGTAGGGTTCATAGCACTCGTAACCAGTCCGGATTAACCTGCTCCATTAAGTGTTCATAAAAACGTTCAACTTTAGTTTGGAAAAGATATCCCGCAAGATCCAAAACCTCATGGTCGCCGTTTACCCATGCGCAACAAAGAATAGGTTTTGGATCCCCATTCCTCCGTTCACATAGGATCCGACAATGCTCAAGTTCGTCCATGGGAAGTATTTTTCCAATCTAAAGTTGTTTTTTTTCCATTGTTTGAAAATAGGAGTAGTGTCCGAACTGGCTACAGTGTGTTAATCACCCCGCGACCCTACCCACACAACTACTCACTCATTATTAAGAAAGAAACAAAAGAAACCCTAACTTGAAACATGCTTCTGTTATGCGAGATGAAAAATAAACAAAGGCTTAAAGACTTATTTGGTCCTTACAAATAAGGCTCGGTTTCAATTTCGTCCTCCTAAAATTTTTCGTTTCAATTTTACCCTCATAGTTTTGACACGATTTCAATGTTACCCTTCCCGTTAAATTTGGATGGAAAATGCTTGTGTGGCAAACGGTTGGTGATTAAAAAAAAAAAAAAACCCTAAAAACCCTGTGAAAGACAAAAAGCCTTGTGAAAGAAAAAGAAAAAAACCTTGTAAAAGATAGCTTGTTTTTTTTTTTTAATCACAAATAGATCTAAATATAAACGAAAACAGGACTAAACGGTAATTAATTAACTTTTGGAATTAAAAACAAGTTATCATCTACAATAGGAATTAAGTTTTAGTCCTAAACTCCATTAAAACGTAGATTGAGTTACGGGTTTTTGGAAAACTACCTCAAACGCAATTCTAAGTCCGGGTAAGTGTTGTACGGTGTCCGTAGATCGCCGTGGTGGTTCCGAAATCTCGAGGCGGCGTCCGGCGGCACTCCGATGGGGCCCGCGGCGGCGGCGGCGCTCGTAGGAAACTCACAGCAAACACACACTCACGGTTGTTTATTTTTATTTTTTTAAAACCACCGGGATGGAATTTGGATGAGTGAGGGAGGTGTTTCAGGTGGTGGGTACGGGCCGGAGGTGGCGGGTGGTCTTTGGTCGGAGGTGAGGCCGTACGGTGGAGAGACTCCAAATAGAACCCAAAACATAGTGCAGGACTTGGGCATGGGATGACATCTACTTTCGGATCTTATCACGAGATCCTATTGCGACATCCAGTTCCTGTTATGAGATCCTTTTGCTTGTAGCAGTACAACAAAAAAGAGATTTGGGGGCACTTTTTAAAGGGCACTTTTACAAAACTGCATTATCAAGTAGTTAAAGAGGCATTCCCTTTCTAAGTGGCTCATTTGTTTAACCTAATGGGGCATTCCAAGTTACCACCCATTTTTTCTATTTATTTTTCTGAATGTTAATCTAATAGGGCAGTTTTGAGTGCCTAAAAAACTTGGTATAATAGGGCATTTTTTTACAAACATCAAGACACGTAATTCCTGAACTGCCAATAGTGACATGAAACTCAAATTTTGTCACCGAAAGTATTGGACGTAATTGAGTTTGCGCGCGTCTTTGGGAATGTACATTTGGTGACAATAATTTTTTTCCAACGACAAGTTCCATGTCACTGAAAATTTTATTTTGGGCGACACCTCTTAGTTTGTCGTAGAAAGATCTGAAATTTTGAATGGGATGGTGATTTCCATTTAGGCGGTAGATAGAATTGCAAATGAGTGTCACAAAAAGTGACCAATCTAAAATAAGATCTTTTTACCAATTTTAACTGATTAAAAATTAGTGCACTTAATTTTTTAAAATTATTATATAGTAAAAAAATTAAGTGATTGAATTTTTAATCCGTTTGAACCGGTGTTAAGATCATATTATTCTACAGGGTCATAAATAAATTTTGTCTCTAGAACTCTCATCATCAAATATCTGTTCCATGGGTCTCAAATAAAAAATCTGAGATTTTGTGATTAACTTTTTTGCGTCCAACAAATCTGTGAAATTTATGTTGCGATCGGAACCATCTATCTTTGATATAATACAGATTAGATTGTTCATACCAAAAATGTAGTTGATCTCATATCACAATGAACTTGGTCGAACGAAAAAATGCCATTTTATTAATGAATTTGCATCCCAATGTAGTGGCTTTCTAATTCTGATCAAGCCAAAATTTCACGTGAATGATTTGACGAACAAGTAGAACAGAATCAACGGTCTTGATCATCATGATTGTGTCTTGGTTCTGTGGCTACCATACGTTCAACTACAGCACAAGACTAAGTTAGTTACTAAGTAAGTTAAACGTATAGATTTTAAAGGTCATTGATGAGCCTATTGTTATAACGATCGATCTGAACCGTTAAAATTTCATATCCTATCAATTCTATTAATGTTACCAAAATCGGAGATCATTGAATATTGGAAACCACATGGTTGAAAGATATTTAATATGTTCGGAGGAATTAAAGTCTGATAATGCACCACTAAAACACTGCTCGAGGTATTTCTTTGCGATTAGAACCGTCTATCTTTTAAATATGATGATAGAGTAGATCATTCATACCCAAAATCAAATTTATCGAACACCCATAACCACATCATCGGAATAGTTATTTATGCAATGATTAGACTCATCTATTATTCTTCTATATAAAAGTGTTTCACTGAGGTAGTCGCATCCTATCAATTTAAACTTTTGCGTGGAATTTCAATTTGACGAGTTCTACAAGATAAATAATTCGGATAATAATTGAGTAAAGAGCGGGATATGTCGAACTATGCACTGCAGTATTCGAGTGTAGAGCACCGTTTCACATGAGACCCATTTAAGTTATCTAGTACAACAATGTTTCTCAGAAAACTACTGCTCACATGGCGGGACTTTTGATTTTTCCTTTTAATTTTCCCTCGTTCATTCTCTATCTCTCCAACGCCTTCTCCGTTACATCTACGGTCCCTCTCCTTTTTCTTCCTTTTATCTTCAATCGATCGAAATGGTCTACCCACTCAATTGAAAATTATCTCAACCGCTAAACTCCCTCTATGGACCAAAATCTTCCCTAGTCATTCGATCGATTTGTTTGATCACTATCTTATCGATCTCTCTGTTTGCGATCGCTTCAATCGGAGCTATACAGTCGTGGTTACAGTTGAAGGCTTTACGACTCACCATATCGGAGCCCTAACACTCAACCATATATCAGAGCCCTAACTGGTCACATCGTTCTCCACATGGAATTGAGAGGCTTCATGGTTGCGGTTTCAAAGCTAGCTATAATTTTTGCAAGGTTTGAACTCTTTATTTGTTTCCTTTCTATTTCAATCGCTTCAATCGAATTGGAGCCCTAACTTGCCAGTCGCTAGATTAGAGCCCTAATTCGTCTAATCGTCCTGTAGAGGGTACTTTGAGGCTTCATGGTTGAGCTTTCAAAGCCCCAGCTATGGTTTTTGCGAGGTTTGATTTCTATTCTTTATTTTTCATCTTCATCTTTTCTTTGCGAGGTTTCAAGAAGAGGCTTTTCCAAACGAAATCAAAGTTTAAGACTTATACAATTATTTATTGATTACTATTTGGTGACTGAAAGTACTGGTGTTTTGGTTTGCACGGATTCCATGTGAAAATCAGTTGTTAACCACTGAATGCATTGGATTTGAAGGCTAGGAAGTTTAACATCTAGGAAATATGACAAATTTGGGCTTGCATATGATTCGGCTGATTTTGTTTTCTGATTTTGTGTCCTTATCTACACAGTTTTAGATTTCTTTGTTTATCTCAGATTTATTTAGTTATTTGTTTCTTTGGTAGTATTGGACAAGTCGGTGTAGGTCGTCGTATTGTTGGTGGTACGAGTGGTAAAACAGGAACATTTGGGCATGACTAGAAGGATCACTTCGTTGGATCTGCACTTCAGAGCCTAGTTGCATTTGGGCATATTTTTTTTTATATTATCTTAGTTCTTATATTCCAGTTTAATTTTCAGGTGCATCAAGTGGTGTTGGCAAAGAGACTACACTTGTCCTTGCTTTGCATGGTGTACATGTAGTTATGGGAGTTAGAAATACAGATAGCGATAGAAAAGTGAGATGAGTTATACTTGAGGAAAACCCCAATGCTAAAATTGATGTAAATGAGTTATATTTCAATTCAATGGCATCTGCAAGGAATTCCTCTTCGGAGTTCAATTCCTTGGGCCTTCCCTTGAACCTCCTCATGTAAGAAAAAAGAAGAAGATGCAATTAAATTTTGTGATGCTCATTTGTAGTCAAGTTTAAATTTTTCCTTTTGCAATATGAAGTACATAACTTCTTGTGAACATTTCAGAGGTCACTCTGTAACTTACTTATAAAGAGTGAGATTTTTTCTTTGTTATTTCAGTATCAATGCAGGAGTATTTGCTTCTCCTTTCATGCTTTCCCAAGACAATAAAATTGCAGTTTGGGACAAATCATTTAGGTAATTACGTTAATCATTTGATGTTTTCCCGGTTGGGTGCCAAAAGATAGATAAAAATATTGTTGCTTTCGAGGGTAATTTTCTTAGAGATCCTTGGAATGCATGCCTTGTTCTCTACTACATCCCTTACTCTCTCAGCAAATAGCATAAAGCGAACTATTGCATATATAAGCAATTCTATTTCGCATTTACAGGTCATTTTCTTTTGCCTAATCTTTGTTGGAGACCATGAAAAGTACAACACGTCAAAGCCACAAAGAAGGAAGGATTGTTAATGTCTTATCAGCAGGTCATTGATTTGCCTTCCATGGAATTCAGTTTGATAGAATTCAGTCTAATTCTGTGTTGTAGTTTTTTGGGGTTGTGTTTATGAAAATGAAATAGCTCGTTTGTTTGTTAATTATTGGGGTGCTTTTTAAATTTCATAGAGTCCAGTCAACAGAGGTTGGTTTCTTTGTTTTACTGATATGCTTTCCAGGTACAATAGTATGTATGCTTATGGACAATCAAAGGTTGCTAACATATTGCATACCAAAGAGCTTGCTAGTGTCTGCTCTTCTTTTTCAGGTCGCTCTCGCATTCCTGGTAGTGTTTGTAAGTGGAGTTCTTTATAGTATACCCTTGTTTGTTCAATTCAGGTATTCGAGGATTAAGATGGGGTTTGTGGAGAGGATCTTTGTCATCAGTTATTGCAAAAGGGTATTACTCGATTGGAAAGGATCTTTTTCATCAGTTATTGTAAAAGGTTATGATATATGGAACTGGAATTGGCATTGCTCCCTCTAACAAGCCTTTTTTGTTGTAGTGTAGGCCAAACTTCAAACACACTAAGCTTAGCAAGGATCATGTATTTGTCTGTTAAGATACAATTTATATATCTCTTCATCAAACACATGAGCAACACTTAACTACATCCTGTGCAAATTTCGCTCTTGATGCAACTGGAATTTCCTGCAAATTTCCATCCTTCAGCGGTTTGTGTTGATGATTTTCCTGTTTTCTATCACTGTGTCCTGACTCCCTTGAAATATGTATGGCGCCTTTTACTTCTTGTTAAGCTAGGAAAGCCACTGGTTGTACAATCCCAATACTCCTCAATTTATTAGGTATGTAGATGAACGGGTCCCCTCCCAATGGTGCATTAATGCTTTTTGCCTTCATATTGATAGTGGGCTTGTTCTTGGGTATGCAATTGATCAGATCCCCTCCCGATGGTGCATTAATGCTTTTTGCCTTCATATTGATGGTGGGCTTGTTCTTCCTGCACAACGATGGGTTGATGGATATGCGTGTCGGTTTTTATGTTAGGCTATATGGAATGATCACACAATCACATTACGTTGAAATTTACACAGACTTGCGTACTTGGTGGCGCTGAGCTTGTTTTTGTTTGGTTAGTAGCTCACGTGTTTTAGGCTCACTCTCCTCATCTAATACGGTTAAAGGGGAATTAAAAGGGAACCCTATGAATAGGTTTCTGAAGGTAAGCGCAGAGTTGGTACTTGTTGGAATTTGTCCCAAATTGGTTAATTATCTTTTCCAAAACTAGTATATGAGCCTGTGCGGCTTCTCCACTCATTGTCAATTGGTATTTAGTTGGATGTTTTAACATAGTATCAGAGCTAGACTTTCAAAAAATTTGTTCCCCTTTGTTTGTGCCATAGGTGCACCGTTATTTGTTGTGATCCAAGTGTTATGGATCGATTGTTTACCTCTCCATGTGCAAGTCTAGGACTCGCATATGCGGAGGAGTGTTGAAATTTGTCCCACATCGGTTAATTCTCTCATCCAAAACTAGTATATAAGCTTGGGTGACTTCTCCACTCCTTGCCAATTGGTTTGGAATTGAATGATTTAACAGTACTGTCCCACAAAATGTCACAAAAAATGAAACATGTTGGAGATAGTCTCTAGAGAATGTCAGTACTCCTGACATTGTCATTTGGGACTTTAAGCTTTCCTAGTTACAGTCTTAATTCCTAGAGTTGTTGGGTCACAACTTGTACTTCCTTCAATTCATCGGGCTTTCCTGTATAGTTTCTTAATTTGGTGGGTGCGTGGTGCGCCAGTTTACTCCACGCCAGTTTGGAGTAAACAAAAATACATCCCTCACGGTCTCCCCGGAAGATGAGATACCCCGGGGAATACTTTGCTAGTTATAACCCTCTGCTAATTGACTGGTGGTTTTGTCGGGTCAGTTGGTAAATGATGTTCTACAATAGATGTATCCAGCCCTGGCATATCCTCGTAAAACCAGGCGAATACGTCTTTGTAAGTAGTTAATAGTTCTTTGAATTCTTGCTTTTGCCATTTATTGAGATCTGACCCTATCTTTACTTCCCTAGGTATTTCCACAGTCCCCAAATTAATGGTTTCCATTTCTTCAATAACCTCTATATCAGCTAAATAGAATCTTTATGTGTAAATATGTAAATGGACATCTTCATGGTTGAAAAATGGGAATAGCCTGCCGTGGGTAGTCTGCTATCCGATCATTAACCTTTTCATCTTGACCAAATAGATGAAGTCATTTGCAAAGATAGCGTCATTCTTCAAGATTTCCACTCCTGGCAACTTTTACTCATGGCTATAGCCAATTGCTGAGGTGATTCCCATTGGAGTATTAATTTATTTTGCCTCTCCACTCCTTTTCTTCTTGACCAAATAGATGAAGTCATTTCCAAAGATAGCATCATTCATCATGATTTGCCCTGTATCAATTCCAAAGATAGCGTTATTCATCACGATTTGCACTGCATGATGATTGACCTCATTCACATCATTTAGTCTGAAGTATCAGATGGCTCGATTCTTATTTAGTAGGTGTCCTCTCTTATTTCTGTTGCTGATGTATTGCATCTCTAATTTTTCCTTTTTTTTCATTACAGAAGAAAAAGATTGAATTTCCTTTTGCATAGAGAACTTTAGAACCATTAATATCCAAAAACTTTGTTTGACCTTAGTTTTTCTCGTTTTTCATTGTTGGAGATTGCCTTTGTTTTTCCAGACTACGACTTGTAAATATATTTATAACTTTCGCTCCTTGCAAATACGAGAAACCAGACACATTGGTTGTTGGGGAAAAGAAAATGAAAACCTTGAGATGTAACAAATAATATGAATGATTTACCCAAAAATATAATAATTAATATCGTCATATCAGTGTCCCAATGCTAAGTACGGTATGGATCATTGAATTTATCACTACATACACAACTGTCACATAGAGCTTGTGATGGAGCCATTGAGCACCAAAGTTAGAGTGACTTGCCTACTTAAAAGCATGTATGTTGGTGGATATACGTTGCATTATTCAAATATTTATTGTTCTCCGTTATATCTCCCTTTTCTTCATTGCTTCATGTGTTAATGCTGTCCTGATTATGTTGTATAAATAATTTATGGATTTTGCAGTATGAGTGTTCAGGCCTTTCAAATTTTATGCCTCTTGTTTTGCAACATTGTCAGGTATGCATGAGTGTTAAGAGACAACATGGGTATTACTGATAATAGCTTGGAAAATCTGCTTGAATTATTCAGGGACGAAGTTTCAGCTTTTGAACTGGTGTTAAATTTAATGCATTGTTGTCTTTTATTTTGTTTGGACTAAGTTTATGTTTGTATTTGGGCTAGTTGTCTTATTTTGTTGTGTTTGGGCCAAATGTTAATGGGCTACTTTATTTCCTTTTGTATTGGCCTTTTTGTTTGCTATAGCCCACGTTTGTTTTATGTGTAAGTCTACCCTAATATTTAAAGGTGAAATGGAATGAAAAAAGTAGAGTGAGTAGCCCCACTTTTCGTTTCTTTTCTTCTGCTTTCCAGAGAGCAGCCTCTCTCATCCCCTGTTTCTGTCGAGAAACAAAAACTGCTTAGGCAGTCCATTTCCTCTCATTTTCTTTAGTTCTTTCTCCACCAAAATCAATTACTAGGCTAGGGAAAAGCCAACATGAGTGGTATCAGAGCATAGGTGGATCAAATCAACTTGGGAGTGAAGATTTTTGAAGGGGAAACAAACCCTAGAAAGTCTACAACAATGGCAAGTTCAAGCAATCAAAACATGGGAGCTCTACCACTTTCTTTTCCACTTCTCAATGGAGAAAACTATGATTTTTGGTGTGTGAAGATGAAGACCCAACTCATGTCAAATGATGTTTGGGAATATGTTCAAGATGGGTTTGAAGATTATGAAGGTGTGGAGGTGGCTTTGTCAAATGAGCAAAAAAAAACAATTGAAGGTGGATAATAGGATGAATGCAAAAGCCCTCTCCATGATTCAACAAGGTATTTCCGAAAACCTCTTTCCTAGAATTATTAATGAAACCAAAGCCAAGGAAGCATGGGATATTCTTTACAATGAGTATAGAGGCAATTTAAAGGTAAAAACTATCAAACTTCAATCTTTGAGAAAAGATTATGAGAATTTGAAATTGAAGGATAGTGAATTGTTGAATGATTATTTTTCTAGACTTATGTATGTTGTGAATCAAATGAAAACATATGGGGAGGATGTTGCTACTCAAAAAATTGTTAAGAAAATCTTGATTAATTTGCCGAAGAAGTATGATCCCATTGTTGCCGTTATTGAAAATACTCAAGATTTATCCAATTTGAGTGTCGAAGAATTGATGGGTTCCCTTAAGACATTTGAGCAAAGATTGAATAGGCAATCCGAAAAGTCAATTGAGAGTGCCTTTCAATCTAAGCTTAATGTTAGTACACCTAAACCCCATGGGAAAGGAATTTCTTCAAGTCATAATCAATCTAGAGGGCAAGTTTCAAGTGGTAGAAATTTTGAACGAAGAAGAGGTGGAAATGATGGAGGAAGAGGAAGGAACAATTTTCAAAGTGGAAACAATTTTCAAGTAAGGGGGAATGATGAGTCCACTCAACCAAGGTGTGGAATTTGTAGAAGGGATAATCATGTTGATAAAGATTGTTGGTTTCAAGGGAAGCCACAATGTTACAATTGCAACAAATTTGGGCATGTAAAAAAGGATTGCCGAGTCACAAACAATCAACAAGCTAATTACTCCGAAGAGCAAGAAGGTGGAGGGTGCATGTTTTATGCTTGTCAAGCGACTTCCGAGCAAAAGAGTGATGTGTGGTTCCTTGATAGTGGTTGTAGTAACCACATGACCGGAGATGAGAGCATCTTTGTGAAGATCGATACTTCCTCCAATTCTCAAGTAAAGATGGGGAATGGTGCCTTAGTCCAAGCAAAGGAAAAGGGTATTATTGCCGTGGAGACAAAGAAGGGTACAAGGAATATCTCGGATGTGCTACTTGTTCCGGACTTGGAGCAAAACTTGTTGAGTGTTGGACAACTTATAGAGCATGAGTACCCCGTTCAATTTGAAGGAGACTCTTGCAAGATTTATGACAAAGGGGGAGAAACCAAGTTGTAGCAAAAGTCAAGATGGAGAAGAATAGAAACTTTCCTCTCACTTTTCGTTATTCCAAAAATGTGGCTTTGAAGGTGGATGTGCTAGATGACTCATGGCTTTGGCATAGAAGATTTGGGCACTTGAATTTTCAAAGCTTGAAGAACTTACAACAAAAGAACATGGTGTACGGCTTGCCAACTATTCATGAAGTTAAGCAAGTTTGTGAAGGTTGTGCACTCGAAAAGCATCATTTTCAAAAGACAAGGCGTGGAGGGCTAAAGCACCATTGGAGCTTGTTCATGTTGATGTGTGCGGGCCTATGGATACGCTAACTCATGGAGGTAACAAGTACTTTATTATTTTTATTGATGATTTTTCTAGAATGACATGGGTTTACTTCATGAGGCAAAAATCCGATGTTTTCTCAATCTTTAAAAAGTTTCAAAGTCTTGTAAAGAGGCGAAGTGGCCATCTAATGAAAGTGTTGAGAAGTGATAGGGGTGGCGAGTACACTTCAAATGAATTCTATAAATTTTGTGAAGACATTAACATGGAAAGACAACTAACGGTTGGGTACACTCCACGACAAAATGAAGTGGCGAAGAGGAAGAATAGAACCATAGAGGAGATGTCAAAATCAATGTTACATGAGAAGGGATTGCCCAAGACTTTTTAGGGTGAAGTCGTCTATACGGCGGTCTACTTGATGAATTGATGTTCAACAAAGGCCGTTGAAAATATTACTCCATTTCAAGCTTGGAGTGGGAGAAAGCCATCCGTGAATCACTTGAAGGTTTTTGGATCCATTTGTTATGCTCATGTTCCAAAAGTAAAAAGGAGCAAGCTTGATAAAACTAGTCAAAAGTGTATCTTTGTGGGTTATAGCTCCTAATCAAAGGGCTATAGACTCTATAATTTGAACACAAATAATGTGATTATTTCTAAAGATGTTCTTTTTAATGAGAAAGCATATTGGGATTGGAAGGGGAATGTGATGCAAAACCAAGTCCCTTTCAATTATGAAGAGCCAGAGAGTCAAGAAGATGAAGAATGTGATGATCTTGAAGCTCCAAATCAAACTCCTCCAACTTCTCCATCAAGTTCAAATTCCTCATCTCCAAATTCAACTCCAAGAAGAATGAAAAGCCTTAGTGATGTGTATGCGAGTTGTAATTTTTGTGTTATTGAACCAGAGACCTTTGAAGAAGCAATTAAGGAGGGAGCTTGGAAGAAAGCAATGGAAGAGGAAATTCATGTCATCGAGAAGAACAAAACTTGGGAATTGGTGGAGAGGCCAAAAGACAAAGAAGTTATTGGTGTGAAGTGGATTTTCAAAACAAAGCTCAACCCCAATGACTCCATTCAAAAGCATAAAGCAAGACTTGTTGCAAAAGGATATTCTCAACAACCTGGAATCGATTTTCAAGAGACATTTGCACCGGTGGCTCGACATGACACAATTAGATCTCTTGTTGCCTTAGCAGCATCGAAGGGATGGTTCTTATATCAACTTGATGTGAAATTAGCCTTCCTGAATGGTGTCTTGAAGGAAGAAGTGTTTGTTGATCAATTTCAATTTCAAGGTTTCATTGTCAAAGGCAAGGAACAAAAAGTGTACAAGTTGAAGAAGGCTTTATATGGGCTAAAGCAAGTACCCTGGGCATGGTATAGTGAGATTGACTCTTACTTCAATGAAAGAGGATTTCAAAGAAGCAAAAGTGAGCCAACCTTGTACATTAAGAGATAAGGTAACACTGGTATTCTCATTGTTTCTATTTATGTTGATGATTTGGTTTTTACCGGTAGCAATATGAAAATGATTGAGGATTTTAAAAGAGACATGATGAAGAAGTATGAAATGAGTGATTTGGGTCTCTTGCATTATTTCTTGGGCATTGAAATTTATCAAAGCAAAGATGATATTTTCATTTGTTAAAGAAAGTATGCAAGAACTCTTCTTGAGAAGTTCAAGATGAGAGAATGCAAGCCAATTGCAACTCCCTTGATTGTGAATGAGAAATTGTCAAAAGAAAATGGAAGCAAAAAGGTGGATGAATCTATTTATAGAAGCTTGGTTGGAAGCTTGTTGTACTTGACTATTATAAGGTCGGATATCATGTATGCTACAAGTATGTTATCCCGATTCATGCACAATGCAAGCCAAACTCATTTTGGAGTGGCTAAGAGGGTCTTGAGATACTTACAAGGTACAATTGATTATGGCATTTTGTATGAGAAGAATGTTGATACAAAATTGCTAGGATTTTGTGATAGTGATTGGGCCGGATGTGTCAATGATATGAAGAGCACTTCCAGATATGCTTTTTCTCTTGGCTCGGGTGTCTTCTCATGGACATCTAAAAAGCAACAAACCGTAGCACAATCTACTGCTGAGGCCAAGTATGTGTCGGCATCATTGGCAACCGCTCAAGCAATATAGCTAAGGAGAATTTTGGAGGATGTTGGTGAAAAGCAAGGAGAGGCTATTCCAATTTTGTGACAACAAATCCGCAATTGCAATGACAAAGAATCCCGTCTACCATAGCCGTACCAAACACATTGCAATCAAGCATCACTTCATTAGAGAGGCCGTGGAAGATAAAGCGATTCAACTCAAGTATTGTGCAACCGAAGACCAAGTGGCGGACATTTTCACCAAAGCTCTTTCTAAGGAAAAGTTTCAATATTTTAGAGAAATGTTGGGAGTTACAACAAAGCATTAAGGGGGAGTGTTAAATTTAATGCATTGTTGTCTTTTATTTTGTTTGGACCAAGTTTATGTTTGTATTTGGGCTATTTGTCTTATTTTGTTGTGTTTGGGCCAAATGTTAATGGGCTACTTTATTTCCTTTTATAATTGGCCTTTTTGTTTGCTATAGCCCACGTTTGTTTTATGTGTAAGTCTACCATAATATTTAAAGGTGAAGTAGAATGAAAAAAGTAGAGTGAACAGCCCCACTTTTCTTTTCTTTTCTTCTGCTTTCCAGAGAGCAGCCTCTCTCATCCCCTGTTTCTGCCGAGAAACAAAAACTGCTTAGGCAGTCCATTTCCTCTCATTTTCTTTAGTTCTTTCTCCACCAAAATCAATTACTAGGCTAGGGAAAAGCCAACAACTGGAAGTAACTAAAACCTGGATTTTGACCATCTTTTTGGATTTCTCCTTACAAATAGTTACCTGTTTTCCTTTCCTATTTTATCAGAATATCACTACACGTTTCTGATCTAGTAACAAACGTTTAAACAGTTTCCAGTATTGTTATAATCTCAAAGTTGGGGAATAGTATATCACTTGATTATTGCCTATCAAAAAAAAAAAAATTAATCACTTGATTATTGTCTTTACAGCAGTCCTGCTTGGGTATTGGTCCAGACCATTGTTTCTCCTTTTCGAAAAATTTGAGCTGAAGCAAATTAATGCCAGCAAAATGTAGAAGGTGGATTTTCTTTCACTTATTTTTGTATCCATGGCTTTTTTATGATTCTCTCAATTAAAGTAAAACGGTATGCTGATGCTGATATTACAGTATTTTCCTTGGCCTTTTTAAGCGTCCCTTCCAACTTAATTCACTACAAGACAAGAAGTCTGCAACTTATATTACCCAGTCCAATAGGTTGAATAACTTAGTTAAATAATTTTGTATAGCGGTCTGTGCATTAAGTAAGGAAGCTTGACTGAATTAATGAGCTTAGTTGTAGCTAGTATCTTTTTTCTAGTCTGGTCAGAGCTTGGTCTAACTGCCTTGCTTGGCTTTCTGCCTCTTGTATTGATGAGCTAGTTTAACACTACTCATCTATAGGTCACTAATAATGCAGGACATTAGCTGTTCCAGCCCAGCTTTCCTCCTTGTTTTATGCCTTTGATTCCCCCTTTTTCTTTGATCAAACCCCCTCCTAACTCTATCGGTCAAATGGCATCCTCCCCTTGTTGGGGATATTGGAAAATAATGTGGATGAGTACTCTGTTGCTAATCTAGGATATTTGCTGGTATTGGAGGGATTTTTTGAAATCATGTCTGAGTATTATCTCAGCCTTTCCCTGGTCCATTAAACTCGAATTCAGTAGTAGAACTTTGGGTAGGAAGGAAATAATTGAGGCCTGGTTTAAAATACAAAAGTTAATGTCGATATGAAAGGTATAAACAGCTACTAATTCTAAGTTTTTTTTTTTTTTTTATCTGATCCTCTACTAATTCTAAGTTTGCTTTTAATGCATGGCCTGGCATGGGGCGACTACAAGCACTATCCCAGTACTGTCTTCAGCTGTTACAAGAGTTTGAGTTGAGTTTTGTTAAACTTGATTTTTTTGTTTTCCTGAAGGCCAATGGATAGCGGATGTTTTGACAAAGAAGCTTGCAGCAGAGCAAGGTGCTACCATGGATTATTTTGGAGCTCTTCACTTTCAACTGTCCCTTTGTTGTATCATAATTTGGTTGCGATAGTACGCCAAGTTGGAAAATAGGAAATGGGTTGTACATTCGTGGTTCAATGTAAATAATGGTCCTTTCAAAGAGGAAACCTGTCTATCTCCTTCCGAAGGTTTGAATCGGAAAGGGGACTCTGCGAACAGGAATTAACATTCACAGAAACCATCACATTTTCCTTTTGCTGTTTACATTATGTAAAGAGTGAATGCTGCAAAATCCCGAAGCAGGTCGTAAGTGTATAATTTTTTCATCAATGAAGGCAAAAGCACGACAATCAGGATCTTGGCGCAATGGCTATGTAGCTGAACTTAATGACTTCGCTGAAGAGGAAATTTAAAACTCTTCTGATGAATCGGCTAAGGATTACGGTAATATAATTCGTGCAGGCAAAAAGGGCCAATGTTCAGAGATGTGTCAAACGAATTTCGCAAAAAAGAGAACCAAAACTAGCGTGAGAAGCTTGAACAAATATGAGAGACAAATATAAGAACCATTTTTATTTTTTTTATCTAAGCCAACGCATGATGGGATGGGTTAACAGCCCAAGCTACTGAGTTCGACAAGAAATATAAGAAACTTTGAACGCATATAATTTTTTTCCCTCGCGACATATATATACTAGTTAAGCCAGCTTCAAGTGGTTTCCCAAACAAGGAATGCCGAGTCGCAACCACTATTAAGACTACGAGCTAGTACAACGTTAGAAATCAAATCCATGATTTATTCCTATATATGTAAGCTGGCTAGGTAGTAATCTTGCATCTTTTAAGTTCAAAAGTACTAATTAATCATCCTTTTAAAATCCATTGTTGGTGACTAGTAGGGTAATAAGAAGACATGGAACTGGTACTCTCACCCACATGATCCTTGTCATTTCTACTTTGCTCCTCCTCCTCCTCCTCCTCAACATCAATCTCCTCCTTTGCCACCTTCTCTGTCCCAATCATCTCCACATCCCTGTCGGACGACAAGTACTGGACCGGCTGCTGAGCCGCCTCGCAGTAGGCGGCGGACGCTGGCGGCGGCACGACCGAGGGGAGTTTCGAGAGGAGGGCTTCAAGGCTGCTCATGGAGGGAGTTATTCGCATGGCGGGTTGGTAGTTGAAATGGTACTGGTCGTAGAATATTTCCGTCGTCGGCGGGTGAGGCGGGAGGATGTGATTGGATGGGAAGTGCCAAGGTTGGTCTGGTGCGTTGCTGTATCCGTCGATCTTGAAGGGGAAAGATGATGAGGATGGGTGTGGCAATAGCACACCTGGGATGCTTTCGATGTAGTTGAACTTCTTCCTCAGTAACACCACATAGCTCAGGTCCTCAATCACCTTCAAAGAAACGCCAAAAGAGTTTGACAATAGAAAAACTTGCACGATGATAGTGCTAGCTAGCTAGTCATGACTCATAACTGAGAGAGAGAGAGAGAGAGAGAACCTTATGAACTGATCCTAACTGAACAACACCTTCTCTTACGGCAATCAAGGCTATAGTCTGCAGGATATATGTAATGAGTTCTTGACATTAACCGGTGAACTTGATCCAACATTATTAATGGAGTTTTTATTTATTTATTTATTTAATAGTATTACCTTAATTCCAGACTGGAACTGAGCCTCCCATGTCCTAGGTTGCTGGAAAAATATATTTCAAATAAGCAACAATTAAATAGATTTTGGTCCATTGACATAAAATCACAAGTTTATATGAGCATATGGATTGGAGAACAACAATTAGTGAATTAGGGTTAGCCTAGTAATAAGTTGAGTAGCTGTCATGGCTCATAAACCATAACAGCCTCAACAAACTTAGGGTTATTGTATTAAATAAAGGCCGTTATATCTAGTATCTGCCGTTTTTCTTAACGGGAATACGGACATTTGATACTGTTATATATATGAACCGACACGGTCTGATATACGGCAGTATCACTTGTCCCATTACATTCCTGACACTCGATTTAAAACCTTGCTCGGGGCGAAATATTGAATACACCTGTTCGAGAAAAAAAAAAAAAAAAAACCATGGACTGGAGAATTTGCTTACTGAGTCCGCTGAGTTTTGCCAAGAAGACAAGAAGTTGATCTCTTGTTCATTTGGTTCCTTATATATCCACTTATGACTGTGATCTGCAGCTACTTTCCCAATTAAACTGCCACCAAATTAAATTGAAATCAAACTTACCAGCTGCCTTTTACTCTTTAAATAAAACATGAAGTCCAAACCTAACTTAAAAAATAAATAGGGGTAGAAAAATAGATATTTTTTTTAACTTATATTACCCTTCACCATAATTATAGATTTCATGAGACATCTTGAAGAAGAGCTCTGGTTGGAGTCCTAATTGGTAATTTTGATACTCAAAGCTTCCATAATCTGAGGAGGAGCCCGGACCATCTCCGGTCGCCGCAATCTCGGCCGTAGAGGCTGCGAAATTGCAAAAACCATCTTCCCATACCAATATCCTGTCGTGTCAGTTTACAAAAATGCAAAAGAGAGTACATGAGTATCACCATGAGAGAGAGAGAGAGAGAGAGAGAGAGAGAGAGAACAAAATACCAGTTTCTCCTGTTTCCTCTTGACCTGTCATAAGCCCCTCCTTGGGTATCCCATCTGTGGGAGAGAGACAAGAATTGATGATGATAATATTGGCACAGAATGCTCAGAAAAGGATACATCAACTCATCTATAGTAGTAGTTTCAGTTCAAAAGAAAAAAACTAAAGTAGTAGGAGGAGGAGGAGGTTGAGGAATTTTATGGATTTCTATGAATCTATAGCTCTAGAAAACCAATATAGTAAGTACTGTTTTAAAAAATATTTGTAGTAGTTTCTATGAAAAACAGTACTATTGTGAAAACAGATAAGTAAAGCAATTAATCGATCGATCTAGAGGAGGGGAGGATTTGGTTTAGTTTCTTACTTGGGTGGTGGATAATTTCTAGGCAAGATCCTCCAAAAGACAGCATAGACCCATTGGGAATTGTCAAGAACGCACAGACTTCTCAAGGTGTGCTGAAGGAGATGGGTCACAGCTAGTGGGCTGAGTTGTTCTTCCATTTTTGCTTTGCTTGCTTGCTCTCCTTTTGAGATATGAGTCCTTAACACTACTACTATGACTCTCTCTCTCTCTCTCTCTCTCTCTCTCTCTCTAACTCACTCCTCTATTATCTCCCCAGCTCATTTTTGAAGAAAAGAAAGGGGAAAGCCTACATATCCTATAATCCCCTCACATACATAATCTCACATTTATACCCCTACTCTCTCTCTCTCTCTCTCTCTCTCATAATCATCCTTTAAAATTCCACCAAAAAATCATTTGATGATGACTTAAGAATTAGAAGTACTCATAAATTATGGGTATGTTTTGTACTCCATGTCATATGGTAAGGGTGAAATTATAAATTAAAATCGCATGTTTTTCTACTTATAGGGTTTGCACGTCTGGAATTAGAAAATTAAATATAAGCTATCGATATTACTTTATCAACTCGAACTGAGATCACTCTCGCATATACTAAATCACCCTCCACTTGATTCGCATATATCTTCTACTTTATATATATCTCACATTATTATTAATCTTTATTAGTTACTCTCACCCATTTAATCAGGCTATAAATTCTACAATGATGATTTCCTGAGGACCCCACAATTTTTTTGACCAGTTTCCAATGGTCCTTTTGTTCAACCCTCCATTCAAAACTACCACCTCAACTAGTTTCTATTAATTCTCCCCAACCCAATAATGAATTATCAGAATGACCAAACCTTATATTTCTACACACCTCATGAGTAGATCCTCTGAGAGTCTCAGTAGTGTACTGTATACGTACTCCTCTCTTTTTTGTTTTGATAAGCATACGTACTCCTCTTTATTTCTTTTTATTTCTTTTGAACACCCTTTCTCTTCATATCTTTCTCTCTGCTACCCTAAGGGCCCGATTGAATGCACATAAATGAGAGGGATGAGTTAGAACCCCAGATGAGGAAGTAATGTGACACCTTTGTCTTGGTTTGGCAACAAAATTAACACCCGGATGATTTCATCCCAAGCCACTATTGGGATGATTTATGGAGGTTTTGGGGTCTATGGACACCTTAAAGGGTGTCCATATTTTAGTAAGGGCGGAAGAGGACCTCCTCATCCCCGTCCCGCCACCTTATACCTCCATTTCGATTACAAAACAATATTATCCTTCAATTTTATCCTTCATTCAAATCAAGTAGTACTATTTTATTCCCCTTTTTTTAATACCTCATTCAAGTACTTTTTTACCCACCCTCTAAAAAGATCACATCAATATGGGCCCATTCTCCAAAAATAATACTTCATACTATTTTATCTCCTTTTATAAATAATACCTCCAAAAACTCATCTCGTATCCAATCGGACCCCAAAGGCCTTATTTTCTTCCCAGAAAAATTGATTTTGGGGTTGGTGCTGTTCATCACCGTGCTGCATGGTTTGGATGTCATCCGTTCGGCAATCCAATGGTTCAAATCTCATC
>BPLS01000144.1:2143612-2160194 GCA_019656275.1 Rhododendron kiyosumense | reverse complement strand
CAGATGCAACATGTGTGAAGATGAGATTTGACCCGTTAGATTGCCGACCGGACGGCATCCGAGCGCGCAACACGGTGCTATGTAGCAACTGCACAGCACCATCCCCCAATCCAGCAAAATTTCGCACTCCACTAATTCATTAATTCATTGAAATATCAATACATTTGGAAACTAAAACTGCAACTCGGTTGATGTTCTAACATAATACTGTTTGATTATAAAAAAAAATTCTGTTTGCTGTTCCAAAAAAAAAATTTGTTTGGTTATTGTCAGTTAATTAAAATTCTGTTTGCTCACTATTTTGCATGCAAATTAAAATCATTACAGAAGATGCTCACTATTTTGCATGCATAATTGTTCAGCAAATCATGGTCAATTCATGGTGCATCACGTATAAGCATTGGGGGTTTTAATTTTCATGGCAAATTATTTGTAGCATTCACCATGAAATTGGGGGTTTTAATTAATTTTTATGGCAAAATTATTTGTAGCATTCACCATGAATCATTGTTCAATGATTCATGTCAATTCATGGTGTATCACGTCCAAGCATTGGGTGTTTTAATTTTCATGGCAAATTATTTGTAGCATTTACCATGAAATATGTTAGTCTGTTCTCATCATTTCATGGTAAATAAATTGGATTGTATACCGTGAAATGTTTGTTTATATCATTGCAGAAGATGCCCACCATTTTGCATGCATAAATCATGGTTGATTTCATGGTTTATTACGTCATTTGAGGGGTTAATTTTCATGGTAGATTATTTGTAGCATTTACCATGAAAAACATGGTCCTAAATGTTTTAGGGCTTAGAGAAATAATCCATGGGAAACATGGTCGTAAATTTTGAATTCATCTTTTGTAATTATCTCTCATAATTATTGTGATTCAATCCCACCAAATTAGAAAATGATTGAATCCCACTGAATTAGAAAATGGTGGAATCCCACTAATTTATGAAAGCAATATATACATAAATGGATATCTTATTAAAATGGTAAGATATGTAATTCACCGTAAAAAAGAATGAAAACATAACTGTTTAAAATGACCGGGATGAATACTTACATGAGATGAGTTATGATGATGAATATTTAAAAACTCCCTATTTTAACATGATCAAAGTGATGCGTATGATGTAAACTCAAATTTAGCAGGTTGCAGGCCACACTCTGAATGAATCTTGAGCAGTACTCCTCATTTTAACTTGTGGATTATTTTATTGTGTCCTTAGCATTGCCCATTATATAACATTCGATCTCATCGATCATCACATTGCAAAATATATATCACAACAAGAATTGCAAATTAACAAGGAAATTAAACAGCAATATTGTTGGTGCAGGCAGCTCAGCTGGATTGTGTACCACGTACGTACACTTAGATTAGGTGGGAGTCTTAATCTGTGGACCAACATTGGCATTGGCCCCTCTGAAAAGCCAACACATTGATTGAACTTCTTTTTTTTTCTGATTAACAAAGAAACAACAATAGACGGACCAGTAACCACGCCAAAAACGTGGAGATCATTTTTGGATGATTTTTCTGATTAATAAAGAAACATCAACGGAAAGGAGAGCTAACATCAGTATGGAAATAGAAAGAACAAGTCGTCGTAGGATTTTCCTGTTTGGTAATTAACAGGAGAAGCTAGCTAGTGAAGAAATAAGGTAAAGAATGAATCGGTAAATGATTTAGGTAAAAGTTATAATTTTTTACTTTTTCAATTGTTTTTGTTGAGAGTCTTGAGAAGAACCAATAATACATAAAGTGAGTAACTTTCACCTATTTTATAGACGGGTGAACAAAATTACATTCCGGCCGATATATATACTACGTAACTGTCGACTACATCTCATGACCCAAACAGTACGATATCGGGTCACAGCATGCCCACGACTAGCTATCACGGGTTTGGATCGGAATATGTGTAAGTTTTTCTGATCAACTATTATTCTATGTATATATACATCTATATATACGGATGTACGTATACATATATCCACACATATACGTACGGGGCGTGTTACGTGTGTAAAAAGAAGCTCTCAGTGCTTTCTGCTTACATTTCTAGTGCCCCTGACACCAAAGAACCTTAACAGGAATTATATCCTCTTTTTTGACCGTTTGTAATTCAACTCATTTGAGACCCCATTTAGTAGTAGTAATGGGAAAATGTAGTATTTTCTCTTTGCATTCTTCTTAGTCAGACAACCCCATTTCAGAGAGAGAGAGAGAGAGATGGGGCCTACGTTCTATTATGTTATACTGCAGGTATTGAATATCGAAATAAATGGAGAGTTGAGAGCAAAGTCTGATGCTGTGATGTGTTAGCAAAAGGAGATCGAGGGTTTCAACTTTCAAATTACCGATCGAATATTTATTGTGTGATAGAGATGGTGATGGTGATAGTCGTGGACTTATTTTCTTGATAATATATATCAATGGTGATATTATATATCATTATTATTAATGGTGATCATATTATATGGTATATATAATACCCAAAACATGACATCCGACTACGGTTATTAATAGCCGATCAAAACAGTAAGAATAGCGTTTAGTTATCATTCGAGTCTGTACTTTGCGTTGAAGCATTCCCTCATCAGAAAGTTTGCGTACATGTTGTATATTTTTCTAAGGTCTATGTGAGCATTCTCTAGTCACCCATGTTCGTTTTGGGATTTTAGATTTAGATTTGTAGGTATAAATGTAGAGAGAAATAGAGTAATAATTGAAAAAATGAATAATGAATGGAGAGAGATAGAAAGAAAAATGAGAGTAATGATTAGAGAGAAATGAGATAATAATTAAAATCCAAAGCCCTTAACTGAACAAGGTCTATTGTCTGGATGCAAGTTTTCTGCATATATTTGGATTGTTCTCTAAAAAGAAATTACTTTGCACGGACCATTTTTCACTTGAATGTGAGGTTCCATACATGCGAGGTGCCACCTCCATATTAGACGAATACGAATTGTGGTATACACAGCCAATGTTTTTTTTTTTTTTTCCACTTGTACAATAAAACACTTTTGTTGAGAACTTGATGAGTAGATTAATGATACGGCGGCGATCACATTTAAGCACAGTATTATTATTTTCATACGATGAAGCATAGCCACATCACTTGATGCATCCACATATATAGAGCATTTATAATTGATCTATTAATTAAAATGTCACCTTCATACTTAAGTTTAGTACTTAATTAATGATAATATATATTGTTGTTCCTAATTAATATTGTGTATGGCTACAAGAGACATCTGATGGGAGGAAGGAAGGGTATGGGATTCGGGAAGAATGGGCATGCAGAGGAAGGAGTCTTTGGTCAAGATTTTAACAAAGTATTGAATAGTAGTGCCCCATCCCTTTCCTCCATTAAGGAAAGTGGAATCTCTGCCCTTCCCATCCTTCCCAGTGTCCCATGTCGGCCAATATTATTATATATTCTATCCCACCTCACTACGTATCCAAATTCTTCAATATTACAAATGCCACAGACCTCTCTCTCTAGAAACGCTACATAACTCTCTCTCTCTCTCTCTGTTATCATATTGCAAGGTTTTGTCTGGGTGGTGATAAGGCATGATAAGACTGGAACTTAGGAGTTCGCTTATTTTTTCAAATTTTATCCTAGTTGTTATATATCAACTCTTATATGAGGTCAATTCGTAAAACACTTTGCCTCAACTACAATCGGGCTCCTGCTAATGGTGTTAGAATTAATTCCTAAGAATTAGTCAAAATGTACGTAAACTGGTATGGGCACGATGAGTCATCAATAGAAAATATTGTATATCTCACATCTCTTGATCATGAAGGTTGATTACGAGACAATAAAACATTATAAACCAAATAATGCATGCTAGAAAGGAGGCAAATCTTACCCTCCTTCCCCAGAATTCGAGGATAATCTTTCCATCACTGAAGTTACACCAATTGTTTATTGGAGTATACTACTAGTGATTTGGAATGTTCCACATTTGCTACAAATCACAAGATAGATAAACGGTGGAATCTGCTGCTTCTTTTTTGTAGTGACCGAGAACAAAAACAATAAATTATGGCACAGGCCTACAAGTCTAACCTAGGGAGTTTTGGCCAAGTGGGCTTGAGAAAAAGTGTTTGTTTTTCATGAGGTCAAGAGTTCGAATTCTATAAAAGTCAAACCTTCCAAACATTAAGACCACTAGAGGGTTTGCTCAGTTACTAATTTCAAGATTTTGGAATTAGTCGAGATGCACGCAAGCTGACTTGGACGTGTGGTTACGAATGAAAAAAAAAAAAACTATCTAATTGATAATGAGCTACTAGGGGTGGTGTCCAAGTTTCTAAATTTCAGTGTTTCTTGGAGTGCTGGAATGTGTCTTCTCCAATTAAGAGGATGATCTTCCTACCTTTGATTAACACTGATATAAATTAATGGTGTAGTCCACAATTTCCCAAAAATTATAGTCTCTGATTCTTTGGACATTCCAAAATCAGAAAGCTAGACTTCTTAATTATATATGTAACTAATGAATGTATGTATGCATGCAGGGGCGGATCCAATGTAGGCACAGATGGGTCACGTGACCTAGCTGAAAATAGAGCTCCAAAAGAGGGCCCTTAAGCCTAAGTAAGTAATATATATAAAATATGCCGAAAATTAACATAGGTTGCTCATTGTTCCAGTGGTAGAGAGTTGTGCTCTCTCGTGAGTGACAGAGGTTTGAGTCATGGCGCTAGAAATCTTGTTTCTTTTTGTCTCAATGGTTTAGAAAAACACTTCTCTCATTGAATTTAACACTTTAACTCCTTGAATTTTGAATGGGTCGGGACTCAAACTCACCCTTAAACTGACTTTATGTAACGGAAATTTTTTAAAAAACTCTTATTTTCTTTAATATTTTGAATGTTTATTATTTTTTACAAGCGCATCCCTCACCCTTATTTTAGAATTAAATCATGAAAATTAACATGAGTTCGTCTACAACTTTCATACGTATAGGATTGGTCCAAAAAGAGTGACCTATCTGTAGAAAATTCATGGATCCGCCACTGTATGCATGAAGAGATGGATAAAAATGCTTTCCTAAATGGGAAAGATGGATCATGTACAACGTACCCTTGTTATTAGTGCCTAGAAATTGAATAACCATCAATCAAAAGCTAGGCTAGCTACTCAAATTCCAATGCAATAGAATGTGAATGTGATTGTGCTAAGTACACATGCTTATGCAAGAACTACGCGCTTGGCATTACTCGTAGAATGGAGCTAGCTTACGAGCAATGAATCAAGAATGGGAGAAATTTTTTATTTTTTATTTTTAACAACAAAAAAGTGACCATATTATTAAGCGCGTAAACTAGATCATTTAGTCTCTTGCAAGTTGCAATGTGTCTGTATGTCCAAGGTTTTTGGAGGGAAGTTAAGGAAGATAAAGGTAGATTATTTTTGTAAAGACATGTTGGGAGCATTATATTGATAGCTGACGGATATTGGAATTGACCCTGTGTTGATCGAGGTACTACACATAAGATGGTCATGAGGCATTGTGTTATGAAAACATATATATATTGGTAGGACAAATAGCTAGGGACCCCGACGACCCTGTAGTGTAGGGGTGCTCTATAGGAGTGTAGTGTGTAATTTGATTAGTCCATATCTACAAGTAGTTGTCTAGATTTTACAGAAAGTATCCAAAAGGTAACCCTACTGGTTGGCCAAGTGGTCTTAGCCTGAGAGTTAAGTATTTACTACATCCTAATTTCTCATATTCGAATCTCTTTCCCAACAACTCACGGGGCCACTTCACCCCAATCGTAAGCTTGCGAAACGGCTATGAGAGGGGCTGTAAGGATTAGTTTTAGGTGCGCGCAAGTTACCCAGGACCCTGTATTACCAAATATTTATTTAAAAAAGAAAAAGAAAAAGAAAGAAAGTATCCAATAGGTAAGATTACTACATGATCCCTGAGTTCAATAGCTAGTGGGGATAAAGAGTGATGCATTTCCAATAAAGGTTTTAGCCTACTGGAAGCCATGTATGTCCGAGACAGGGAGAAGTGTGAGAGCCAGTTTTGGTAGAGCTGGATACCATGTTCTATCATGAATCTAGCTATATCCCTCACAGATTGAAGGTCCAAATTTACATGATTGCTGTGGAGAGAGAGAGAGAGAGAGAGAGAGAGAGAGAGATGTTCACAATGCATGAAAGTATGTCCAAAAGGAGGGGGGCATTGGTTAGGTGGACTGAAGTTGGTCAAGGCACCAAAAACACTGTGTACGAGCTTCCACCTTTCTAATTAAGAAAAAAATTCCATGGCATCACGTGAAGGGGCATATAATGTTGGTCACAATCTTGGCCTAGCAAAAAGGCTTTTCGTAACCATCCAAAAAAAAAAACACACAAAAATTAAGAAAAAGGGAAATTAAATTAAAAAAGAAAATTAATTGGAAGTAAAGTGATTTGGTCATGACCTTTCTCCATCCTTTTTCATTGCTGTAAAACAAAACAAAGAAGGCCACCTTTTAAGAGCTCCAATAATTCTTTAACAACTTCACTCTCCCCACAACCACCCCTTTACGTGTCATCACCTACAAGTAAAGGGTAGTCTTTAAATACCCTACCCGGCACCAAAATAGGACTGGGGTTTGGATGGTACTGGACGGTTCAGGTTCCTCTTCTCGTACTCTTCTAGGGGGACGGTTCAGTTTCGTCTTCTCCCAGAGTACTTTTTCAAACGCGTTAAAAACATTGGTTATTTCAAAATTTGTTCTGTTCGAATTTTGGTTGATATATTTTCGAGACACATTTATAACACGGTAAAAGAAATTGCAAATTAGATCTCACTTTCATCAAGGTTAATTTGTTTTGAAAACATATCAGACGATATGGAATCAACATGATTCTTAAAATCATTGATGTTCTCGAGGTGTTCAAAAAATACTCATCAATTTAAGTGGGCTCGAGCATAATCTGAAAAAAGCCTCAATTTTTTTTGAACGGCGAAAAAGATATTTTTCATTAAAACGGAATGATGCACATCGATAAAAAGAGCCGGAAAAGGTAGCATCACAATGTGAGAGTAACATCCCAACGATCTTGGCACCCTACTCCACAACAATCATATGCTATTCAAGCCCAAGGATTGATAAGAAATCAACCCGACTAAAATACAATAAAACTTCCCAATAATATCCGGACAAATGTTAAAAGCAAGATTCCATTGAACTCAATGTGACCAACTAATTTCATTTTGTGGACGGAGAGGATTCTGCCATAAGTAACGATAGGACTACGTACATAAAAATTAAAACAGAGGTGGTACAGGTACATCAAAACCTGTGGAGGCAGCGTACACTATCGATTTTGAACCCGTCTCGGGTCTCATAAAGATAATCGGAGTCGATCATATTGTTTAAAATATTTTCTTTAGAGTTCCAGTAAAAAATCATCTCAATCCAAAACAGGTAATGGCGTTTACTATCATTCAACTTTGCTTATGAAGCAAAATTGGATGATTAGTAAATGCCCTTACCGATATCGTATTGAAACGAATTTTTTTTAAGGATCCTAAATAAAATATTTTGAATAAAATGAACAGCTCCGATTATTTTTGTGAGATCCAATATGGGTCCAAAATCGATGTGTGTCTGCTGTACGTACAGCCTTTCCTGTACTCGTATCCTTTCAGTAAATATGCATGCACGTACGAGGCGTTGAATGTGCAATTGTCTGTGCATTTATTTTCTTTGGTTTTTTTTTTTTTTTGAACGGATTATTTTCTTTGGTTAAGGTAGCAAATATTGCAGTAGAGGTGTAATATCCCGAAATTAGGAAGAGCAATGCTATCAACGCAAACTTTAAAACACAAATTTTCTATATTACGAGTTGTGTTTGTAGATTTTTTTTTTTGGGGGCTTTTTACCTTTAAGTTTAGAAAATAGAAAGTACAAGTAATTTTTATCAGGTCTCCTCTAACTAATGAAATACCGAAACCCTATAAAAGTGTCTAAAACCCTATACCCTGAAAGTGCCTAAGCCATAGGATATCTTATGAAAATGCCTAAACCCTAGAGTACCCTATAAAAATACCCAAACCCCTAGGATACCCTATGAATGTACCTAAACCTAAAACCCTATAATAGAAAAGTATTCCCTAAAACCCCAATAAAAATGCCTAAATCTAAACCCTAGGGTATCTTAAACTCTAAAACCCTAAGGTGACACTTTCATTTATGATAAATGTATTTTTCTAAAAGTGGACCTAGTGGTAATTAAGGATTTCATTTCTCTTTCATGAGAATTAAGTTTCATTTTTCTATACTTAGAGGTAAAAATCTCATTTTTTTAAATCAGGAAATCTCTCTGTTTTGATAACTTCTCCTATAGCCCTATTAGAATTATTAAAAAAAAAAAACTCAACAGTGTACATTTTGACGATTAGGTCCCGTTCTGCTAAAGAAAATAAGTACTTCTTATTTATTTTTTTAATTAAAGATGATGTATTATGAGAGAATGATCTGTCTCGTAAAACAGAAAATAAGTACTTCAAAAATAAGAACCTAAGGGGAATAAGGCCTCTCAGTCATCTTTTTTTCTTTCTTTCTTTCTTTCTTTTTTTCTTTGGTTATGCAATTGGGTTAATCAAAGATAGACAACTGAACAACCAAATAATACTCGAGTAAAATAGCCAGTCAAAATTTCCAGCCACTTTTTTTTTTTAAAACCCAAACAACAATGACTGAATAATACTCCTACCTAGAGATTATCATACGTATGGTTGTAAACTAGTCGAATCGAGCTGAATATTGAAATGTTTAGATTTGTTGGTTAATTAAGTTTTTAGTGAATTCAAACTCAAGCCAATCAAACTCAATGAAAATTTTATGAGCCAAGCTCGAGCCGAACTTGCTTAAGTTTGAGTCAAAGTCGAGCTTGTTCATGAGGCTTAACGAGCCAATAATATCGTATATTTATTTTCTTATACAGGTCTAAAGCTGCAAATAAAATTTTTAGAATGTACATAAATGTGTTCATGCATATATAAAATAATAAAAAAATATACCTAAATAAGTTTTTAGTAATTATAAACGTTTATATTGATACAAGTTCTGAAATTTTTATTATGTGCACATATAAAATTCGCATGATATACATGTACTCGAGATTCGTAAGACTAATCGATCCAAATATTGCTGGATTTATATTTGGCTCAATTATGAAACGGCTTAAAATTGAGGTTTAGGTTCGGTTCATTTAGTAGGCGAATCAAACTTTAATGAGCATTCACCGAGTCGAGTTTCGAATAGTTCACAAACGACTATCTTTCATTTACAACCCTAGATACGAGAGGATGGATCCAAATTATTGGTGTGTAGTGTGTACGAATGTTGTTTGCTTCGAACACAGCCAAATTGGAATAGCCGCCCAATACTATTATTGCTTACCAATATTAACTAGGGGATAATAATCATGTACAAATGGTCAGAAAATTATGCTCTCTGTGTTTTTTTCTTGGGTTTTGTTAATGTATGCTTTAGGGGCATATGTTAGTACTCATTTAATAATGCAAACTATATCTAGAATCGTATTGGAACTCTAAAACCTAATTAATAGGTCAGGCAATGTTTACTAGGAGAAAAATTTATTTATGGTGAGACCAAATTACCCCTTTTACTTTTCACTTTATGCATGCTATTTTTTTAACTCCTTTTATTTTTCTGGGTCTTTAAACTCCTGTGGGTTTAAGCCAAAAAAAAAAAAAAAAAACACCCCTATGGGTACTCCATATCAGTCACCAAAATGGTATAAAAAAAAATAACTAATTATTTATTCCGTTGAACTCTAAACGGGAAAAAATGAAGAAAAGAGCTAGAGAGGCTGAAGCTTGAAAAAATAAATGAAAGTCTCCCATTAGCTTAGCTTTTTTGTTTTGTTTTGTCCTTATTCTTTCTCTTTTTTTTTGCGTTTATTAATTTTATGCCAAATTTTTATAGATTATTGATTTGTCACGATAAGAGAAATTAGAAAAGTAATTTTTTTACACTTACACAAATATTTTTGGAATATCTAAGATATAGCCTGAATATTTAGGTAACAGTTATAATTTTTTACTCTTACGATTTCTCTCATCGAAACGAATCAATAATCCATAAAAATTTGGCGTAAAACCAACAAAAGTTTTTTTTTTTTTGAATAAAGACAAAACTCAAAAAGCCCCAAAATCCCCCAAATAAGAAAATCCTAGCACTTCTAAATAACTAAATACTAATACATTGCGAAACAAGTTATTGATTTTTTCCGTCTACCAGATTTTAAACATTTTGGGCTAACGTTATCTCTTTTTTTTTTTAACATTTTTGTATAATGTCTTCTTTAACCTTCACGTTTTCTCTCATCAAAATGAATTAGCGAAATAAATTCTATTGATCAAAAGTTTTTGAAACAACACGAAAGTCAAAGAATACATAATACACAGGAGTTTATTTTTTCTTAAACCCGCAGACCTAGAAAACTAATAGGAATTGGAAAGATTATAGCATGGAGGGAAAAGTAAAAGGGGTAATTTGGTCTCACACAAATAAAATTTTCGCCTAGTAAATGTTGCCTGACCTTTTGGATATAGTTGGCATCATTAAATGGGTACTAACATATGCCCCTAGGGCATACATTAACAAAACCCTTTTTTCTTTTCTATTTTTTATTTTATTTTACACTATAATTTAGATTTTTGGGTCAACTTAAGCGCGCACTGACTAATCCTGAGACTTTATTCTTACCTCCCACTTGCATGAAACTCTATTAAAGTCAGAACAAAGTTTCGTATAGGTTAACCCAAAGAAGTTGATAACACTTAAAAGGATTCGAACCTGAAACCTTAAAAATCAACAAACCCCGAAGTCCCGGACAATCTATACCAGCGGTCCACTTACTGTTACGACGGTCAAATTGAAAGCGATTTATCAATTGAACTTTCAAAATCACCCACTTATATATAATACGGAGAAGATGAGTTTTCGATCCCTTGGACGATCTATGCAAGTGGTCCACTTATTACTCCTTTTTTAAATGCGGATGTAACAAAATCAGGACTACAGTACCACTTAGATTTCGACATGTGTGATTACTAGGCTAGCTAGCCAATATATGGAGTATAGATATGTTTTCTTTTAGTAAGCAGATATGTGGGTTAGCTTGCGGGTACCGTGAATAATTTTTTGGACTTCAAATTCATAACCCCGGGTAAATTTTTAGTGATCCTAAGATTTGTAAAACTTGGCTTTCGATTATGAGATTTTTAACTTGCAAACTCTTGAGAAACAAACTTTTCAGTTGCTTTCTCATACCCACTTGACCGAATCCCCTCGGGTTAAGCTAGCCTATATATTTTGATCCACTTTTATGTAACAGAATCATTACATTAAGCTTTACAAAAACTGTTTTAGCCTTATAGGAGTAGTTTAGTAGATGATACACGTGGGGTGGGGAGAGACTTAAATCTAGGTCAATGTGCTTTGCTGAGTACGCATTAAAAGGATGATTAGCTAATTAGTTGCGTAATCAGTGTCACTGTATTCCTTAAACATGAGAGATTATCCAGTGGCTCTTCGCCCACACATTACAGTGGGACTCTCGTGGAAAGACTACTAGAGGGCAAGTGATAATATTTCCTTAACACTTAAGTAGCTCTTGAAGATGTGTTTAATTGTTGAGGAAAATAGAAAATGGAATCTAATTAAGTAGTCATATGGAGTTGATCAGTTTGGTAAATGAAACATATCTTAGGACGTTAGGCAAAAGTGTTGCTTCAGCTTTTAAGTGAGAGAAAGGCTATGATTGCACGACTCTTTTCTTTTTCTTTGTTTTTGTATATAGGGCGGCCGTCTCGAGACAGTTTGTGTATACTTCAAATTAATCCCTATAACTTCTGTCACGGCCATCTCACATGATTATACGAAAAATAAAGCTGATTAAGACATCGAACCTAAAACATTAGAAAGGACCAGACCTTTAAGCCCGAGACCAAGACCACTGTGCCAGTTATGATTGCACAACTTTGGTGGGGGCTTTCGATGACGTTATTTTCTTTAGCCAACAGACCTTTTGAAAGGGACTCACAATCATAGAGAGATGGAATAGGCATCTAAAGCTCTGATACTGATCCAGGACAACCATATAACTGAGATATGTGGGGTTCATTAGATAGGGACATGAGAGAGAGAGAGAGAGAGAGAGAGAGAGAGAGGGGAATCAAGACCTTGTTGCATATTCCTCGTAAATGCCCACCATGGCATTTGTAAAAACCAGAAATTTCATAAATAAAATTAGTTTTACAGTACAATGAAGGTGTTCCCAACTATGCCATTTCATGTCGAGCAAGATTAAAAGTCTCTTTCCTTTGAACCTCAAACGAACTACACTGAGATCTTCGCATCGATTTAAACAATGTTAGTTATTTATGAAACATGATCAAGAAAATAAGATATTCGTACCGGTTCAAACAATGTAAGTTATTTACGAAACATGATCAAGAAAATAAGATCTTCGCTCAGGTTTAAACGGATTGAAAATTGGAACACTTAATCTTTTAACTATATTTTTAATATATAAAACTCTTTGGGATCCGGGCATTGAATGCACACTATTTCTGAAACATGTCATAAAAAATTTGGCCAAACAATGTAAGTTATTTACGAAAATACCATTGGTTTGTATGTGAAAGGTGGAGAAATCTGGACCGTTGGATTTGTTTATATAGATAGATAAAATTTGTGTCAAGAAAAAATCTGAACCATTGAGAAAGAATATTTCTAAAGAATATTGCTAAACACCATTGTGTTTTATTAGATAGATTAATAATTTCGATCTATATGTTTGTATTTTTTTTATTTTCCTAATCACGACAAACAAATATGATTTGAAAATCATGATAAAACACTATAAAAAAAAAAAAAAAGCAAGAGGTACCAAAAGTCAAATAATACTAGCTACTTTCTTATTAAAAATATTAACTTAGTTTAAACGACCTCTTAATTAACCCTCATGAACTATTAACAGATTAGATGTGGCTCTTAGCCCATTTGCTTGAATCCTCTTGGCTTTCAAAGGCAACGTTTGTTGTTTGATGGAGAGACATCGAACCATCTTTGGTTGTTAACTTTCTAATTCTCCGGTAACCCCTCACTTAGGGGCACAATTAGAAATTTTGGTTAGTGGGGTCAAAAGTATTTTTTCTATATATTAATCTAACAAATAAAATAAAGATTAATTATAAGGTAGATATACACTGATAATCCAAGTTTGCTTTAGTAATTGGTAACAAAGACTTATTATATTTCAAAAATGATGAATAAAAGCCTCATTTATAATGTATTATCAACTCCTGAAAGGAAGATAATACACTTGGTCTCTATACTTTTTTTGGTCAAGCGGAAAATCAACATGGTCTCTATACATTTGATATAAGTGGGAACAATTTTACCAAGTCTTTGTGCGGTCAAAATATAAAAATTTGACTGCAAACTATTAAATGTTCATGTTAGATATCAAAGTGAGTAGGGTCAAGTGACCACTTGTATCTACATGCCTCCGCTCTTGCCCTCACCGATATATACTCACCCGTCCCAATTTAAATGTCCACTACAATTCTTTGTATTATTTTTAATGGTTTATATCTCTCAATATATATTATATTTTATGTTTTTAAAATCATTGTCTTATAAAAATACTTCTAATTGAAATCTATTAAATAAGATTCATATTGCATATTTTTAGCAATATATTTTGAGGAATACTATAAGCAATTGAAAATGGCACACGAAATCATAGTGTACACTTAAATTGGGATGAAGAAAGTATAAGTAATTGAAAATGACACATAGAACCATAGTTGATATTTAGGCAACGTTTGATAAAAGTTTTGGGGGATGGGATTAGATTATGAAGGTGATGGATTTCCTAATACAGTACTTTGTAATTGGTTTCACAAAGTTGGGGTGAATTGCTAAGCTGATGGGATTACGAATCCCCTAAAAGTTGGAAATGGTATTAATAGTCCAGCCCCAATTCATTCTCATTATCAATTCATTCTATCAAATCCAATATTATCATTTAATTTCATCTCAAACAAAATCCAATCCAATCATCTCTCAAACAAACATACTCATTGCTAATCCTTTCTCATTACCAATCCATTCTCGATATCAATCTCAATCATAATATCATTTCCTTACGAATCTCATCCATCTATCACTGTTATCAAACGGCCGGAGCCTTAAACTGGGACGAAAGGAGTATAAGCAATTGAAAATGAAAACAGAACTGTAATAGAAACTTAAATTGGGACGGAAAGGTAGAATATTGACATGAAAAAAGAAACTATGAACAGGTCAGGCTCCAGGACAATGGGCCTACCCGTCCGTAGGACTGCACACTAGGTTGCTACATAAAGTACAATTCTTTCTTTAGGTTAGTGGTGCCAAAGCTACTACGCGCTTGTCCACTAAAGGACGGTCCACTGAGACCCACCTGTTTCAATGGGCCACGTAACTGATATTGCGGTGTGGGCCTTCAATCTGGGCCAATACTCCTTAGCTAGTTCTCTTTGGTTACTTCATTCTGGCCATTGGGCCAACACTGCAAGCTAGATACTCTTGCTTGGTTAGTAACGGAAAAAGTTGTGGTTACATATGCTTGCACTAGTGCTTATTCGTGTCTACGGTACTACGCATTTCGGTTAAAATTGTTTGTACCTACGGCATTTGCTAGCTAGTGGTTCAAACACTAAATCGATTCATGAAAAAGAATTACCTGTGCTTATGACACTCTCCCAACTTATAGAGGTGGAGGTAGATCTAAGTTTTGAATCAGCAACAATTCGTGGTGGGTGAACGTGAGTGTGCCGCGATCAGGAGGCGGTGGCAGGGATGGAGGGTGAATGGTTTGGATTAGAGGTGTCAAATGGGTCAGACTGGCACAGCACGATACGTTTAAATGTGGCAAAGCACAATATGAGCACGAAAGGGCATGACACACCAAATACTAATTTTAATTTCAAAAAAAATATCAATTTATTATTTTATACTGTAACATAACATTTTACACATTTTTTGCTGATAAATATTTTACACTTTTCGGAGTTTTTTTCTTCCCGACGGAACTCGGTTGGAGTGCCAACATAGGCACGTCATGGCACGAAACGATAAAGTAAACGGGCCGGCACGACATCGTCGACATGAAGCACGGTTGGCATAGAGCTAAACGGGCCAGGCCAACACGGCTCGTTTGACACCTCTAGTTCATATCATTGACGTTGGCCTTGTGGAGCCCATAAAATAGGGTCGTGAATGGTATGGTGAGGATCGGGTCTTGAGAGGAGTTGCAGCTATAGGGCTGTAAATGAATTGAGCAGCTCGCAACTCGCGAGCTCGGCTCGGTTCAACTTGTTAAGGCTTGGCTTGGCTCATTTAGTAAACAAACCGAGCTCAAGCTCGAGTTTTCAGCTCGTTTACTAAACGAGCCGAGTGGAGCTTGGCTCATTCGACAAAAACTCGGCTCGATTAAAGAGACTCGTTTAGTAAATGATTAAGTTCGGCTTATTAGCCTTTAAAAAAAAAAAAAAACTCTACTTGTCAAGGCTCGAGTTGAGTTCAAACTCGCCGAAACTCGGTTCGGCTCGACTCGTTTACACCTTTGGACTTGCAGCCAATGGATTACGGTGAGTAGTCTTTTTTATTTTTATTTTTATTTAAAAATTGCGGTGAGTAGTCTCCTCTCTCAACAACGCCAAAGAGATAGACTGGTAGGATAAGTGGTGTACTTTCCTTCCCCACAAATCATGTGTCTAAGATCTCCCTGTAGGTACAGCTATTTTGGTGTTTTCTTTCAGTAAAATTTAGCAATGAAAATGTGGATAGACCATTTGGTGTGCACCAAATGTACACTGAGTTGTGTAGAACTCACTTTGGAGGTCATACAAATGATCGGAACCGTTCAATTTGTTTAAATTTTACGGGAGGACCCTTGAAGAAATTCAGCTCAATCAAATGTCGGTAAAAGCTTGATCGATTTTTCTTCCAATTCTCTAATTATTTGTGTGAAACTCCGAAGTGGGTTGGTCCTACACGACCCAGTGTACTTTTGGCATATACCAATTGGTGTACTACCCGTAGTCAGACTGAAAACTTAGCTATTAGATCCGAGAAAATTGTTAGGTGAATAAATACTCACGTGATCCAATGACTTATTTCTTCTGTTCCAATTTATTTATTCAATTGTCAAAATTTGTATCTTCCAAAAATATATTTATATCTTACATTTCATAATGTTTTTTATGATTTTAAAGATTTTGTATAATAAAATTAATTGAGATCTACCAAATAAGATCCAAATTGCATACTAAAAACATTACGAATTGAAATTACAGACAATATTTTTAGAGGTCAAAAGCTCTCAAAAAGTTGCTCTCAAAAAATTAAAAAGGGAACAAACAAATCGGGACAGAGGGAGTAAAATGCATCAAGAAAAGCTTGGTTCATCTATATTACATTACACAACGGTTTTGCAAAATGTCTCTCTCACAA
>BPLS01000144.1:2049126-2133612 GCA_019656275.1 Rhododendron kiyosumense | reverse complement strand
CGGTGGGTTGTTCGGTGGATGAGAGTCGGTGGGTGTATCATTTTCCAGTAGGAATTTGCTTTTGGTGTGGGTTTGGATTCTGAAGGCTGCGTCTTTGCAGAACCGCTGTATTGGGATGTGGGGCTGTCTAACGCATAAAAAATTCAGGGAATGATCCGAGGAATTAAACTCTGGGTTCACCCCATAGGATTTACAAAAATGATACTCACACAACAATCTAAATATAACAACTTATACAACCTTTTATATTCATGTGGGCTCTACACACATTACTATGTGTGGGTCCCACATGTATGTGAGAGGTTATGTAAATTATTGTGTTTGAATTGTTGTATGAGTAACATTATCCTGGGATTTAATATAAGAAGTGCTCCGCGTCCGGGTTATGAGTAACAGGAATGACATCGTTTTGGGCTACATCATTTGGGACAACCCAAAATTTTCCCAGTAATAGATGAAAAAATCTTTCGGCACAAAGTATTTAACAACGATCATGCTCATACATATTTGTGGGGGTCTATCTCGAGCCCCACAAAATTATCTAAATCGCTAATCTTTATTTAAATATTTTTTAAGGGTTCTTGCAAAAAATCAGCCTCAACGGATATCGGTTAGGGATTTTTCAGAAATGGTAGAGCGAATTATTCTGTTTTGCCCTATGGTTTCTGAAAAAGCTATTACTGATATCCATTGGAGTTGATTTCTTACAAAACCCCTCAGAATAGTACTTTAAGAAAAATGAACCGTTCGAATCATCTTTTTGGGATCTGAGATGAGCCCCACAAAAATGTATATACGTGATATGTGTGAAAAAATCAGTGCAAGCTAGTAGCACAGATTACAAATCAACTGTGCTATTCACATAGACAAAAACGACACAGATCGCACACAGATTTTTTACGGGGCCGACATAAACGATCCGACTCGTTCATTAAATGTAAAACCCTTTTTCAAAGGCCGCCGCAAAAAATTAGCCCAATCCAATACTTATAGGCGTTTGATTCAATCATCTAACTTTTCATCATCCCATAATCTAAACGAAAAGTTAGATGATTGAATTAAGTACCTATAAGTATTGGATTGAATTGATTTTTCATAATAGCCTTTGAAAAGTGTATTACATTTAATAAACGGCTTGAATTATTTGTATGAGATCTTTAGTGAACTCCACATAAAATTTGTGCGCAATCTGTTTCCAATTTGTCTGTGTCAACAAACTTATTAATTGCAAATAGACCTCCGTGGGTGATACGGATCTGCGTGTAGCACATATCGGCCTGGCCTAATATGTGCTCACGTCACGCCATAAGGCTCGGCCTGTTGTAGTAGGAGTTTCTCTATTCTTGGATTCTCTTTTGGGTAAATTTCAATTGCACCCCCTCGATTTTGTTTGAATCACATTGTACACTCTTCTGCTCTTTAAAATTACACCGACACCCCCTCACTAGACACTGCCTCCATTTAGTGATTTTCGGTTTACATACGCATAGAGCCACCATCTATATCCAGTATATTTCTAGACATAAACACATCTCCCTTTAATCTACTCCCTCCGTCCCTTTTTAATAGTCCGGTATTCCATTTTTGGCTGTCCCTTAATAAGTGTCCATTTTATAAAGTTAGTGGGTAAAAGTTGGTATATTGTCTATTTTGTCCCTAAAAGTAAATTCCATTTTGAAAAGTTAGTGAATAAAAGTGCAATGATGATGGGTAAATAAGGAAAGTGGAGGAAAAAGTTGATATGAAAGGTATAATGATGATGTCTTTTTAATAAGTTGGAATTACGAAGCAGGACATTTAAAAAGAGACGGAGGGAGTAATATTTTGGGTTACTAATGGTTATGGTGGCCGTGTGTTTCTGTTGGTGTTGATGGTGTTGGTCATGTGCCTCCATTTGGTGTTTCTGTTAGTATTGATGGTGTTTGGTAGATGTGGCAATCTTAACCCATTTTTTCTAACCCGACCAAATCCGCCCACTTATAACCCAACCCAATTCGCCCATATTTTATAACGGGTCTATATGGGTTGAACCCATATAAACTCGTATAAATATGGGTTGAGAGTGGGTTCAATATGGGTTGAAAGTAAAACACCCACAGTTTGTTATAAAACACTGAAGGAAACACAAAACACGTTAGAAAAAGTCGAGCAAATTACAAAATTGTCGAATTGCCCCTCGCACAAAACAAAATACAAGTCACAAAACACATAATAATGCTCTTCTCTCTCTCTCTCTCTAACTTTTACCAAACTCTAGCAGCCTAGCAAGTGCCACGTACAGTTACCTTTTTTTTTTCGACGAACATTACAGTTACCTTTTTTGTAATTTATTTATCCATTCCATTTTCGAACCCTCTCTCTCATCAAAAATTGGACTTGTTTAATTAACGAGTTGATGTCGAGGTAGTCGCAAAATAAACAAATACAAAAAAATTTGAATGGAGACAAAAAAAAAGTCACTTGACTTTTTAATCAAAATCTAAGCAGTGATTTCGGCGAACGCAACGAAGACCAAAAGTGTACAATCTGTGCAATCATCACCTTCCAGACAATTATTTGATGTGGTCTCTGACTCCTCGTTGAAGTTACGTTACTGTTTGGAAATTAAAAAAAGAGAGTAAAAACCTGATTTTTTAAAATTTTTTTAGCCTCTAATTGCTTTATTTTTATTCAAAAAAATTGAGTTTTAATCATAAAATTTTACTTTTCTGAATCCCCTTATTGAGGCAAATTAGAGAGGGGGAAAGAAGGGAGGAGAAGGGAAACTCAAAAAAAAAAAAAAAAGGAAGAGGAAAACGGGTTAGGTTGGATGGGTTTGGGTTTGGCTTGACCCATATTCGACCCGACCCGTTTCAACCTGTCTACATTTTGACCCATATTTGACCCGCCCATATTTGGCCCACGACCCGTTTCAACCCGCCCAAACCCGCTCAAACCCACCCGTTTGCCACCTATAGTGTTTGGCATCAATCAATTGCTATATGACGAGGGGTCATTGTTTGAAGAGGCGGTGGTATTGGAGATAAGGTGATCAGTTTAAAAGATGGTGATGGAGAGAATGGTAGGAGAGAAAGGGGGGGTTTTCAAAAGCAGGAATATGGTAGTAGAAAAGGCTAATTGTGGCGTTTTCATGTGGAAAAAATTGGGGGAGTTATATTCAATAGTTTGGCACCTTGCTAACTATAGTTGTGTTTGGTGGTTGTTTTTTTTCTCTATTTCCTACATCTTTTATAATTTTGTTATTATTAATGAAATATTACTTTCTTTTCTATTTAAAAAAATTGTGGCATTTTGTGATTTATTTTGCTAATGTCAACTTTTTCTGCCTAGTCAATTAACGAGACTTGCTCAGACACAAAAACCTATCCAATAAATAATCGGGTTTTAATTAATAATCCCTAGCCCTATCCAATTAAAATTTTATGTCCCAAACCCATCCAATAATAGGTCCATTTATTTTTCTGAAGCATTGTATCCCAAACATAAATTCATCAACATAACAACCACTAATTAGAATTAACAATTGAAATAATTAGACTTAAAGTTCTAAGTTCTCACACCACTACTAAAACAGAACCATAAAAGTTCTAACAATTAAGTTGTCTCAAAAATTACTAAACGGGATGGGCTTTAAGGAATTTTTTCAAACCCAGCCCATTTACTAAACGGACTTAAAATCTCAACTCAGCCGAACTCCATAAGATTAAATACTTTCCCAAAACCTATAAAAAAAAAAAAAAAAAGGGCTAGGTAGGGCGGGCTACCGGGCCAGTGTGCACCCCTAATTAACAGTCAAACTTACTAATGGACTAGAGTGTTACATGTTTTTATAAAGCAGGGGTACACAGAGTGATTTTAAAGAGTAAGATGGTATGTAGTGTGACTTTAACAAAATCAAGTGGGTGTTGGTGAAATTTACCCTTGTCTTTTTCTGTTTATTCCAAGTAGTACACGACAACTAACCGTTTGAAGTAGCTAGTCTGAGTACCTACCTACATAATGATGAAAAGATCCATAGCATACACCACATCACGGCCTGGGTTGAGTTTGAGGCTTGCTTAGCTAATTAGAGAGAGAGAGAGAGAGAGAGAGAGAGAGAGAGAGAGAGAGAGATGTGGGGCTTAGAGATAGTAGCGGTGGTAGTGGCGGAATGCGTGGAGGTGGGATTGAACACCATGAGCAAAGCAGCAATGAGAAGAGGGATGAACAACTTCATCTACAGTGCTTATTCTACTTCCCTTGGTGTTCTCTTCCTTGTTCCTTTAGCCTTCTTCTTTCATAGGTATTTCCATCTTACTCTAACTCCATATTAATTAGTTTTATTTTCTTCATAACTAACCCCAGATCTCTCTCTCTCTCTCTCTCTCTCTCTCTCTCTCTCTCTCATGTTAATTTACAGAATTACTTCTCCACCACCAAAGCTCACTTTCTCCACACTGAGCAAAATCTGTCTTCTCGGAGCCATCGGGTACACCTTTAATGTATACATACATATGCATGAAGGAATTAATTTTCTAACTTCTTATTCATGTGAACTTCTTATACTAGCTTTGTGGAAAACTTACTAAATTAATGAGAGCATTACAACAAATTCTCATCAGTAAGGACCAACAAAAAAAAAAAAAAAAAAGAGTGCGATGATAGAAAGGAAAGTGCAAAAATCAGTTCTCGTACATTGATGTTAATTGTTAACTCTGTTGCGATCAAATTTCCGAAGGTTGATTGTGGTTTGTACGTACTAGTGTATTTCATTTTCCAAATGTTTAATTGTACTAATTATGAATATATTTATTTGATTTACAGGTATTGTGTGCAAATGTGTATGTATTTGGGAATTCAGTGTAGCTCTCCAACTTTGGCTTCAGCACTAACAAATCTCACCCCAGCTTTTACCTTCATACTTGCCAGGATAAGCGGGTACATTTTCCTGTCTCCTCAATACTCCAATTGGTACACCTTACACATTTTTCAAAGGAGGTAGATATTTTTTTATACTAACAAACTTAAGAGTTTGACAAATGTGCCGTGTTGATAAGCCCATTATAGGGTAGAACCATAAAAACAAAGAAATAAATTAGAAAAACTTTCTTTGAGAAGAACACACATAGGCAGGTGAGGGGATCCGAAACTCCTAACCTCCTAGTGGGAAGAACGAGTTTTGGACATCTGAGCTAGTCCAAGTTGGTTACTCATTTGACTTCAAGCGGCCCATTTTAAAAAAAAAAATTACAGAAACGTTATTTAATTGTCAATCATAAACACTAGAGGTGACAATTCTAACTCATATTTCTTAACCCGCTCAAATTCGTCCACTTGTAATCCAATCTAACCCATCCATATTATGTAATGAGTTGATATGAGTTCAACTTATGTCAACCCATATTTTTATGGATTTAGATGAATTGAGAATATGTTTAATATGAATTAAAATTAAAAATAATCCAACATCCCTTCTACTCTCTTGCCCGCACTGTCTCCCGACTTCTCTGATCAGACAACAATCAATCCAATTCACCCATCTCTCTCTCCCTCTAACTAAAAGTAAAGTCAGGACATGCACTTCTTTCTATTCTTTCTTTCTCTCTCCCTCTCTTTCTCTCTCCTTTCTTTTTCTTTTTTTTATCTGCTTTCCCTCTCCTTTCTTGCTGGGACCAAAAGAACCGGAGGAGGAAAAAAGTGAAAAGTAAAAAGTGCAGTAAATCATGAGACCCAATGACGTAGCTACTTGTGGGGTCGCCCTTAGGATAAAAGTAAAAAAAAATTACCTTTTCGATTCTTTGACCGAGACGAACGAATAGGGATAAAAAATTTATCGCAAAACAAACAAATACAAAAAAATTTGAATAGAAACAAAAAAAAAAAATCACTTGACTTTTTAATCCAAACCTAAGCGGTGATTTCGGCGAACGCAACGAAGACTGAAACTGTACAATTCGGTGCAATCATCGCCCTCCAAACAATTCTCTAATGCGACATTTGACTCATCGTCGAAGTTATATTACTGTTTGGAAATGAAAAAAAAAAAAAACTAACCTAAATTTTCAAAGTTTTTTCAGCCTCTAATTGCTTCATTTTCAAAAAATTATTAAATTTTAATCATAAAATTTTACTTTTATAATCCTTGACAAATCAGAGAATGGGGGTCAAGAGAGGAGAAAGGCGAAAAAAAAAAAAAAAAAAGAGGAGAGGAAAACGGGTCGGGTTAGGCGAGTTTGTGTTTGACTTGACCCATATTCGATCTGACTCGTTTCAATCCGTTTACTTTTTGACCCATATTTGACACACGACCCGTTTCAACCCGTCCAAACCCGTCCGTTTGACACTTCTAATAAACACTATAAGTAGCCTTCTTCTGTTGCAGTGCCTTTTGCTCATATGACTTTTTCAATGTGGTTTGGTTTTGATTTCAATTATTATCTCCCTTGAAAAGATGTTGCATGCAACCATTTTTTTTCCCGGGTTGGCCAAGCATCCATTCAGTTTCATAAGAAACTTTTATTTTAATTGATCGACAAAAGAAAATGTTATTGAAACTCGATAAGGATACGTTGAGGGGAAGAGAAAAGCTTAGAAGTATCAAAGTTAGGCAAATTAGCACTAATTTGTCCTGGACAAAAAAGCCCTCAATAGGGGTACATCGAGGAATATTGTGAAATAAACTATCCATTGAAGCGTCAACATAGTTGACTATGCATTATGTTTAGGGTATATTCCACCTGTTCTGTTTCGTAATAAAATAGAATAATAGTAAATCAAATCGCATTTTCCCTGTCCTTTAGTATGTAGTGTTTTTGTTGTTGTATATATTGTCAGACCGTTTTTTTACCATCACTTTCAATTAAATTTTTTATAATATTCGACATTGCACCCGCAAATCTATTTTTTGAACGATCATAGAAAAGTAACATTATGTAAACAAATATATGGAAGCATTTCCGGGCCCAACATATTGTATGTGGTCCATTTGGCATTGGAGCAGTACAGTCTAGTCGAGTCGAGTCTAATCTAACCTATAAGAACCGTAAGCCTAGAAATTTATTAAACAAAAGTCCACAAGGGGAAAACGACGAAGTCACAAAACTTCAATTTTCAAACCAGTCACAACTGCTATTTTTGTCTCTGTGAATTGTAAAGATGAATCTGGACTGCACTGTCTATTTCACTATGAAGGAATCATGTAATGTCATCGATCACGAGTATCATTTAGAAAATAAAAGTGCTACCTACTCAAAAAAATACACCGTCAAATTATTCGAATAAACTTTTAGAGATATTTATGATCGTTAATAAGCTTTAATTAGCGGTAAGAAATACCTATTCAAAGTGATTTTGGGATATATTTTTCAAAATAGTTAGCATTGCTCTTTAGAAAGAACTCGCTAGCGCATATTTTTCTTGAAAACAACTCACCTCGTTATTCCGACCGATCGAGTTGTTCGTGCACACATAAAAGATCACCTGCCATGCAAAATGAATCAGAGGGCATATTTTTCTCTAAAGGATGTTTGGATTGGACGAGACAGTTCACGTCGCAACCATCCATTGGTATAGAATAGTCAAATAGTTTTGATTTGTTCATCAACTCTTCACTCTTTCATGAAAGAATTTTTGAACAAATCTCAACTATCCTTCGCAGCAATCAACAGTCCATAGATGGACCGTCTCATCCAATCCAAATGTCGGACCGGAGAGGATCCGAATCTCCTTCTCTAAAACAATGACGTGCATTTAGTTGAGTAGATAAATGCGTCCGGATTACTTATGAAACCCTTGTCATCCAATCAATCAACATCGGGTAAACTCAAAAATTTGAATAGCTCTTGAATTAGATCGAGGTCAATCGGACTCAAATGAGCTCACATTCAGCAACTTTCACGTCCACGATGATAACTTCAGTATGTGGGTATATAACTTGTTTGTTAATTATGCTGGGAAATGGACTAACATTATTTTACTGTGAGATCAATCAACAACGAGCTAGCTAGAATGACTTTTTTAATTTCCACATCTTTTCTGAAAGGGACCCCAACCGACGAAACATTTTTCTTATTTATTATGCGGTTAAGCAATTCCCCCAAGCTTCAATCTGATTGAAAATATCTTACTAGCTCTTTTTTGCTGGGTTTTTCCCATTGGCCGATTTAGAAAGGGTAATAAATATTCTGTCGGCTAGCTAGCTATATACCCCACATATTGCTTTCATTACAGTCAGCCAAAACCGGCCTGAAGTTGTACAATGAAAGAGACTTCCATTAACGCATGCACCATCTTCAATTATATTAGTACTACATCCGTTCTACAATGACAGTCCCTTTTTTTTTTTATCTTTTTTCAAATTAAAAAATTAATTATTTCCGTGCATAATTTTTCAAATTTTTTCACACCGTATTAAAGATCTCGATTAGTACTTTAATTTGATGCGAAAAAATTCAAAAAATTATACACGAAAGTAGTTGATTTTTTGATTTGAAAAATGACACGACTTTTCATGGTAGACTCTTAATATGTAACGGAATGAGTAATTACTAATAAGGATGGATTTTTGTCGATGAAAATTTGTTACTACCAGCTAGCTAGGCCCTCTCAAATTAAAATCTTGACTCTGCCATTGCTCATAAGGCTAGGAGAACTATTCTAAATTGCTAAGAGACCTTATCGATTCCTGCACAACTCGTGTAAATTTCAGAGAATGGTTCTAAACTAGTACTCTACAGTGGCGGGATCGATGCCTTGAATCAGATAAAGGAAAATGCGTTACACAATTTTAAATTCATAGAAACTTAAATGGTAGTGCAAGAATCCTCATTTAATTAATCTAATGCAAAAATGATTTGAAATTTGCATTAGGATGGAAAAGCTAGACTTCAAATCCAAGTAAATTCTTAGAAACTTAAATGGTAGTAGTGTAAGATTAATCCTCATTTAATTTAATCTAATACAAAAATGATTTGAAATTTGCATTAGGATGGAGAAGCTAGACTTGAAATCCAAGAGCAGTCAGGCAAAGTGTATCGGCACCATAGTATCAATCTTGGGAGCATTCACTGTGACCTTCTACAAAGGCCCACCAATCATTTTCGGTTCACCAAGTTCTATCTCAGTACTGCATGAACAAGCTGTTCAATTTCAATCACCAGTAGCACCACAACAAAATTGGGTGATAGGAGGCTTTCTCATTGCTTCTGGTAGCTTCATTCTGGCGATATTGTTCATTGTCCAGGTACATACATCACATCTCATCACCCCAAAAGAAAAGGGGCCGGGTTTGGTATGAACAGCTCAGATTCACAGTCATGTAAATCTGAGCCATTTGTTGCCCTTTCACGAACCAATTCATGGATACCTGTCATGTATCCCTAACATTTTCGAAAGAAAAAGGACATAGATGTAGGCATGTTATATATCAGCCATTCATGTATCATGAAAAAACGCAAAATAAAATGTAGGGTAAATTTCACTATAAACCCCCTATGATTTTAATGTTCATTTTACCGACGCTCAACTAATACTTGTTCAACCAAATAAGTGATGGGATTTAGCTAAACGTGGCTAATATTGACAAATTCACCCTCTTTGATGATAAAATAAACAAGTTCTCAATTCTCAATTTTTTGGACCCAGAAATAAAAAAAAAATTCATTTGTGATCAAAGTTTCCTACGACGTTTTAAAAATGAAGGACTATCAATAAATTTTACCCTTTTCGAATGAAAGCATCGTGTACCTAAAATGACATCCTAGTTACAAAAAAAGGACTATCAATAAATTTTACCCTTTTCGAATGAAACCATCGTGTGCCTAAAATGACATTCTAGTTACGTACAGCTGGTATAGGCATGTATGATTTGTTAGGGAAAAATGGAGAAAAATATATAGTTTTGGATTTTTAACATTTTCCACCCTCCATGCAGACCTGGATTATGAAGGACTACCCTGCGCCGTTGATGGTAACTCTTCTTGGCAACAGCTTTTCGAGCATTTTGGCAACCGCAGTGGCTTTGATTTTAGAAAGGGACCCAAATGCTTGGAAACTAAGGTCGAATATTGAGCTGGTCACCATTGTGTACGCGGTAAGCACGTGTAACAATTCGTTTCGTCCATAGCACGTATATAAGTAATATCTTTCTTTTAATTCTTGTTTTTGAAGCCTATTTCTTCTTTTTGATATTCTCTAGGCAATTTTTATGGTATCGTTACGGAATATTGTTTTGACATGGCTTGTGCGCAACAAGGGGCCGGTTTTTGTGACAATGTTTAAGCCCCTTGGGATAGTAATTGCACTTGTGATGGGGATTGCTTTTCTTGGGGATACTCTCTACCTTGGAAGGTAAAAATGTCTTCATGTTTTCTTTTTCATGTATGTCTAAATTTACAATTTATAACATTGAACACGGTCACTAATATTTTTTTTTATTGCAAAGCGGTAACTATTGGATCTTGCATTTTCTGGGAGCAATTTTGAACTTTGCGGTCTTAGTAATTGCAACGCGGTCACTATTAATGTTTGCTTCAGGGATTAATAAAATTTCTTCATTGCTTAAGAAAAAAAAAAACTAGGTTACGAATTAAACAAGAATTTGTTAAAGGATAGTACTCGTAGTTCTATATCCTCTAAAAATCTATAAAATAAAAATAAAAATCCCCAAATATTAAGAACTTTTTTTCCCTACAAGATAAAAGTTTTTAAATATTTTTATGGTATTGTTTTTGCAATTGAAAAATGAGTACTAATACTTTTGTGTAAATTTATGCAGTGTGATAGGAGCGCTCATAATAGCCATTGGCTTCTACTCCGTGCTGTGGGGAAAGGCTGAAGAAGAGAAGGCTGTTGAGGAAATTAATGGAACAAATAGTTTTGGTCCAAACTATGATAGTAATAAATTTCCTCTTTTGCAAAAAGAATCCACGGAAGAAGCATAGAAAAGACTGAACCAATATATGCCAGACTCATCTTAATTAATTAGATTCTTTCTTTTCTTTTTTTAACCGAGGTGTCCAGGCTAGATTACATGCAACTTAACTAAATATTATTGGAAGAGACTAGCACAACAATCCACCGCCAAAGAGAATCGAACCCTACCTTGACAGGCACACATATTAGTTGCTTCTTTTTATTGCTTATTAAGTAGAACTATCAGAAAAATATGTGCCGGTAAATTGGTCGACGTCGGGCATATAATGTAGTACTGTGGAGACTTAGCAAAAATTCCCTTCTAATTTGATTTTTTTGAGTTCAAGGACATGCCTAATCCATGAAAGAGATCAAGGAGTCCAATTGAAATTAAAAAACATCAGGACAAAATTCTCCAGCAAACATGAATAGGTTATGCTCGATCTCTTCTACACCAACCTCACCATCGGCCGGCCACCGAAGCTCCGAACAACATCCTGCCACCTCCCTTGCAACTATTCTGCCGAATGATGACTTTGCTGAACGCGTATGGGAGTTGAACAAAATGAAGAACTTGTATTGGCAATAGGCCAATAGATATCCCTATATCTGCTAGGACCGGAATTTGTTAATTATGAGAGATAGCGTAAACATTAGGCAAGTGCTAGATTAGTTTTTGCATTTTATCAGGGTATGTATATATGATCTTCTCTAAACTTGATACTTTGATTGTGGTTTTCTCTCTCGTAGTTTGAACGCATTTTCGATTGACAAAAAAATAAAATAAAATAGAATGACGACTTTGCCACCACCAGCAACCATCTCTGACGAATAAATGGCAAGCCATCTTCGACCTGAGCGATAAATTAGTACTGTATCTGTATGGTTCGACACTTCGACTTGTCCCTTCAGGAGAGAAACAAGACTCACCATCTACTTTCGGGGAAATTTCCCGGCATGTTTCCTCTGGTTGCAACTGTTCCGGGCAATTCGATCTGATCCTTCTAATATATGGAACTGTTAGAATAATTGTGCCTTGAATTTGTACAGCTGCATTCGTACCGTCTTTCACTCTTTCTTGGACCGGAGTCATGTCCGACGGGGAAGTACATGTAAAGCAAGCGAACATTCTGCTTTTTCCTTCCGAACGGAGCTTAAGTGTGTCCACATGGTGCGGACATGGAAGGAATTACTAAAGGGGATTCGACGTCTCTCCATAGACTCAAACATACCAGACCTCTCCCTTAGAAGCCAAGGGTTATGACAAGATGGGCTAATGAACAAATTGCTTTTCAATAGTGGTTCGGCCTTGTATGGTGTTAGGAGTAGGTTGATTCCAGTTAAGGCTGCTTGTGGTCCAATTCGGTTAGGATTTTTGGAATCCGAGGACTAAACCACTAGTCAAGGATTTCACAAAATGAAATTTGTGTTCGGACAAAAAATCCTACGGTTCGGATCCAATCCGATTCGTGACTTAAGGATCGGTTACGATTTTATCTACAGATTTTAGCAAAAATAAAACTCAAGCATATATCCCACATTAAAAGGTAAGAATGTTACATTTAGAATTTAGTTTAACACTACTTGAAAGTGCTTGTTACATAAACTACCAAAGGCCTACTTCAAAAATCAGATTCAAAAGAATCTAAATATTAGTAGGATTGTATCATTATAGTACATAATATAAAAGAACTGGGAAAGAAATGAACTACTGAAACTCAATTAGGCCAGGTTACTCATAATTTATACGAAAAAACTATGATTTACTCACTATATTTTATGTAAATCTATCCTATATCCCATTATTAAGATAAAATACTAAAATCGGTAGAAAAAAGTGTTAACATTACTAACAATTTATTTTATAAATATCTCACGGTCCGGTTTGATTAATCCACGGTTTTGTAACGAAAATCCGTGGACCAAACCGCGAGTCACGGTTTTCTAATTTTTCAATCCGTATTCGGATCATTAATCTACGGACAAAATCTAAAAGGTACGGATCGGTTCAATCCAAACCGATTTCATGGTTCACCGAATTTTTTGAACAATCCTAATTCCAGTGGGTTGGGTCTAGGCAAGTAATATGGATTTCTGTGGGCTTTGTTTTATTTTGTGGGCTAGGTTACATATGGGCGTTGGGCCTGTTTGATGCGGAGATAACTTAGAGATAACATATCGACAAATAGTGCACAGATTGTACACAGATTTTGTTGTAGGGCTCATCACAAGTTCTACAAAAATGATCCAAGTTGTTTATTAAATGTAAAATATTTTTTCAAGGGTCTCAGCAAAAAATCAGCTCAATCTGATACATACAAGTGTTGATTCAATCATCTAACTTTTAATTACTGATTTGAATGAAAAATTAAATGATTAGATGGAGCATCTATAGGTATTGGATTAAGCTAATTAATTTTTTGTAAAACCATTGAAAAAATATTTTACATTTAATAAACGGCTCGGATCATTTATGTGGAACCTTTGGTGGGCCCCATAACAAAATCTTTACACAATTGTCTGTGTGGTTAGCATTACTGAGACAGAGAGCGCACGACAGAGAACTAGTAATAGTCCGAGAGTGAGCGATCTGTAACTCCGTTTACGAATCCCTGACGCAAAGGATTTCTGCGATGGGGGTACGTAGGAGTGGTCAAGACTCGAGAGAACTCCAACAATTGCGTCGAGGATGGTGGCGCTGAATGGAATGGAGCACGTCAACAGTCGGTTCCTAAAGATAACATATCATCCTACAATAGTTATTTGAGTGAGCTGATCTAAACACATTAGTCATCAAAAAAATAAGTTGACGATGAAATTTTTTGAAGTCAAAATTACACGATTTTCCACGTGGAGTATTTAAATTGGGACAGATTGAGTGTTTTTACGAAGTAAAAAACAAAAAACAAAAGCTTAATGGAATATCTCCTGGCTTCCAGAAATTAAAAAGCAAAAATAAAGGTAGACAGAAAATGGATGGTTTTTTTTTGCCCATTCGTTAACCTTAGTCTACGGGGACTTGAGGAGGGGGATTACTGCTTACAAGAATCGAACTCTGCCTATGTACATGGGAATATAAAAGAGACACCAACTGCACTTCACTTGTTGAAGAGATTCTATTTGCGACTTTTTGACTTGAGAAATCAGAGAGGTACGGTATAAGACAAAGAGATGGGCCAGAGAGAAAGGGTTTCCTAATTACTCCTACTGATTCACTAAGTCCCCTTTGGTCGTATACCCATGTATCCATATCAGAAATGATAATAGTATATACATAAAATCTGTACCGGCACGTATAAATCTTTTTTGGCCTTATTTGGGTTTTAAAAAAATGATTGGACCCACTGAAAATAGGATTGAACTTATTTTTTGTAAGGATCATAAACAAAATATGTCAAACAAAATAAACAGCTCTGATTATTTTTTTAGATCCAAAACCGGCCAAATAGGGGTTTGTAAGCGTTGATATCTGTACCAGCAGCACCGCTGTATACATATGAAGGTGAGAGAGCGACGTCTAAGAGAAGCCTCAATCAGGTGTAGCAGGGACATGGAAATGTGAAACAATCTACAGTTTATAACCACACGGGATGATGCTATGGTGTCTCCGGTCATTTTGAAGACACCGTAATTTTTAGCATAACTTCACCATTATGAGCATAACTAAAACCCATTACAAGCATAACCGAACCCAATCAAGATATAACCAAGGAATATCCAAAAAATCAATCAAGGCATAACCAAACCCAACCAAGGCATAACAAACAAGTTATGCCTTACTTTGATTCTGTTATGCTCATAATGGTTTTGGTTATGCTCATAATAGGTTTTGGTTATACTCATAATAATTTTGTTATATCAAAAGTTACGGTGTTCCCAAAATGACCGGAGATACTAAAGTCATTCCCATAACGACACACACTTACACACACGCTTTAAATTCTTTCTTGCCGAATTAAAAGCTGTGTCTCCTATAACTGTTTTCCCATCCGTTAATACAGAGAACCAAGTGGACGAAAAATGATTGAGTGTTACGCGCCCATGGGAGATTACAAGGGAGTGAACGGAAAGAGATGGGGGCCATAGAAGATCCGACGCACAAGTTTCTGCCTTGTGGCCTGACTAGGAAAATCCCACTTGGTGCCGACACTGCTTCTTCACATGTCCTGATTCAGATTCACATCCCAAACCAAAAATGCTACACACACAACCATCCCCACACAACAAATCACACAACCGCTGACATCAGCACGACGTCAGCTCAAAACGACGTCGTTTTGATAAAAAAAAAAAAAAAAAAAAAGAAACCCACGGAATAACTTTCCCTTCTTCCCCTTTCCCTTTTTACGATCAACATACAGATTACAGAAGCGGGAGAGGAGCTCCCACCACCACCGGCGTCCCACCTCCACCCGCGACAACACTTCCCACCTCCACACCGGCTAATACTGTCTAACAGCACATCTTTTGGAAGGAGACAGATTTTAATTTCCAGTTCTTCCTTGAGTACGAGCTTTCCTGAGAGGATGTCGAGTGAGTCTTCCTCGCTCCCGCCGTACCGCGGCGTCCGGCGGCTCTTGGCGTTGCTCTCTGCGCAGATCCTTAGTTCGACGACGGAGGCGGGGAGAGTGGACCCGGTGAGAGTTGGAAGAAGGGGAAGGGCTCTCCGGTGAACCGTTGAACTTGAAGTACTTCCTTGAAGGGGAAGTTTGTGGATGGATATATATATATAGAGAGAGAGAGAGAGAGAGGCTGGCAGTTTTTGTTCCGTTGGGGGATTTTTTTGTTTCCTTTTTTCTACCGCTATTTCGTATATACGCTTCCGAAGGAGTAATGGTACTGGACGCCGGTGTGGAGGTGGGAAGTGTTGTCGCCGGTGGAGGTGGGACGCCGGTGTTGGTGGGAGCTCCTCTCCCGCTTCTGTAATCTGTATGTTGATCGTAAAAAGGGAAAGGGGAAGAAGGGAAAGTTATTCCGTGGGTTTCTTCTTTTTTTTTTTTTTTTTTATAGCAAAACGACGTCGTTTTGAGCTGACGTCGTGCTGACGTCAGCGGTTGTTTGATTTGTTGTGTGGGAATGGTTGTGTGTGTAGCATTTTTGATCCCAAAATACTTACAGGGGACCCACGGCAATTCATTCCCGTCTGAGACTTGCTGTACCAATTGTGCATTTTCACTTTGGTGGTAGAGACATGTTCGTTTTAGTTCTTGAGGGTTACAGTCATGCTACTTGCACATACATTTTTACACATATTTTGCACATATATTTTTATGGGGTTCACTTCGGGTTCCACCAATATGATCCGAACTGCTCATTATTTTTAAAATAATATTTTAAGAGTTTCTGTAAAAAATCTACTTGATAGGATACTGGCAAGAGCTTTTTCAGAAATCGCAAGGCGAAATAGTCTGATTCACCCTGTGATTTCTGAAAAAACCCTTACTGATATCTTATCGAGCTGATTTTTTTCAGAAACTCTTAAAACATTATTTTAAAAATAATGAACGATTCGGATCATATTGGTGGGACCCTAGGTGGGCCCCATAAAAATGTATGTGCAAAGTATGTGTAAAAATGTATGTGTCCTTAAATTTATTGTGAGGGTTACGTAAGAGTTTTGAGATCTCAAAACGAACAAATTCATCACTTGAAATTTCAACTGAGAGTAGATGATGCCTCTTCAATCCCCATTTGACCACGTAGGGGTCCCTCGCGACGGTCAAATTTGCATGTCTGACACTTTATCTTGAATTACCTGAAATCAATAGAAATATACCTTATGCACAATATCATCTAAAACATTGACAATAAACATAATGATATGATAAATGGGAGAAAATAAGCACAATTATATATAATTTCGTGTGCTTATCACAATGTACTTTTTGTACATTTATCATTGTCTGCTAGACTGAGACTATAATTTTTTTTTTTTTAAAGCATCCAGCCTTGTTGCATGTCATGAATGTGAAAGATTAATCATTTAAATTCCCAATACTATCAGCCAGCAGCTTGTCGACAAACCAAAAATGATAGGCATTTAGGCCCTCAGCTACTCCCTCCGTTCATTTTTAAGTATCCTGCTTCGTAATTCAAACTTATTAAAAAAAATTATCATTATACATTTCACATCAAGTTTTTCTTTCACTTTCCCTACTTACCCATCATCATTACACTTTTACTCACTTACTTTTCAAAATGGAATTTACTTTTAGGGACAAAATAGACAATGCACCAATTTTTACCTACTAATTTTACAAAATGGACACTTATTAAAGAACAGCCCAAAATGAAATACCGGACTCTAAAAAAGGGACGAAGGAAGTAATTTTTATGGGGTCAGGCTCCTGTCCGGACCCTCAAAAGAAGCTGGATCGTTCGGTCTATTTGTGAATATTTTTGAATTTTATTTTGATGATCAGAATTCGGGACTATTACTTTTCAAAGTCTTTAAAATACATCAATCAAGTTAAAAATTATATTTTTCAGATGCCAATAGCTATGTTTTCAAAACACATTTTTATGGCAAAAACGTAAAGTAAAAAGAAAAAGTTTGAAACGCTTATCTGAAAAGAACATCAAATGATATATGACCAACATAAATTTTTGCGCCAATCATTGTTCTCGACGAGGTTCCAAATTATCAAAGTGAGGTTTAGAAAGTTAATGGTCCAAATTATCAAAGTGAGCCCAAAAGTACCCACAAACGAGCTGGATTGAACAGTTCAGCTCAAAGGGGACCGGAGAAGATCTTCCTCTATTATTATTAGTATTATTTTATGTATCTTGTTTTAGGCTGTATTTTGATTTTGTTGAAAATTTTATGTTGAGTTTGAATGGGTTTTTGAGAATTTTTGGGTTTGATTTTTGGGATAATGAGTGGAAAAATAAATTAGAGTAATAATTTGATATAGATATAATGAGTAGAGAGAGATAGAGAAAGAAATGAAAATAATGATTGAAAATATGGATAATTGTTTGGCTGAGATTTTTGTCTTACTTCAGAAATATGATTATGTGCAAGCATGCCAGAAAAGTCTTGTAATTATCCTTTTCAGATTTAACTTACAAAAGCCAAAGTTAACTAGGCAATTGTGCCATTAGTTCAATTACTTCAATGAAAAGGATTTTTCTTTCTAGAAGTATTAAAACAGCACAACGATTCACTGAAAATTCGACAAACCAAAGAATAAACAAGATACTTTGATCAATTCAAATCAATTTGCTTTCCAATTGATTCTCCAACTTCACAAACGAACAGAACAGATTACAATGTGATTACTACTATTACAAACTACTCTTAACTATTTCGAACTAAGTCTCAGTTCCTAAATTATTGCCTAATGGACAAACCAAATATAGCATAGCTGTTTGTTTGATGATTTGTCTGGGGGGTTTTCCTTCTTTCATTTCTTCTATTTATAGGCAAACTCTAGAGTCTTCTGCACGGCTTTCATTTTCTCGCCTAGCTGCTTTCGAAGTCGTTTCAACTTTGAATTCAAACTTTCCCTCCATGATTTCTGCTTATAATTATCTGTGGTGATTCAGTTAATTCATCACCCAACTTGCTCTTAATTGCATCATGTTTGGAAATGGGTAGTTACATGGTTGGATCTCAACTCTTTTGACTGTGTCAACTTGGTGTAACTTCCTCATGTTTGAATAATATGATTTGCGCTTTTGAGTTTCGAATTGCTCATCTTCTGAGCTACTATTTGAGTGACATCTGGCAATGGTTGTCATTACCTATAAAATGACACTAAGTTAATCAGAATGTCATCATTCTTTAATTTGTGTGATTACATGTATTTCAGTCTATGCGTACTCCATCTTGTCCAATATGAATGGCCACTTGTCATTTTCTGATTAGGCCAATAAATTCTCATGCAAACAGTAATGAGTGAAGAGAGAAATGAAAGTAATGATTGAAAATATGGATAATGAGTGTTTTTTGAGTTGATTTTTTTTTTTTCCTAAACTACAATCCGAACAAAGCATTAACCTTTGGGGAAGAAAACAATTGTTGTACTTGAAAAGTTCTTTTTTTTCAAAATTATCTTGAATTTTTCCAGTTGTTATTTACTCTAACGTTTTTTCAAAATGAACACAACAATTAATTTGAAATATCCTGAAATAATAAACTGAATAAATAAAGCTTGATCGCAGTCTAGAGAATTAATATATACACGTGCTTTGCACATGGCAAATCAACATTTTAATTGCTATGTTGATTGTATCATTTTTCAATATTTTAATTTGCTATATATGTTAGAAGCATCTTCTACTGGAATGGGAGGGGCTGTAATTATAGTGCAGCCGATCCAGACATTCATCTTGGCACAAACGGCTTGGATTTGATCTAAGCTCTTACAAATTCTAGTCATCCATTATTTGGATTAAAATCTGAACCGTCCATCGTCAAAATGGACGGCCGAATTAACTACATTACACATGTAGTGGGACTGTGGAAAGGGTGCACTACAGCACCCCGGGTTGCCGAAGGAATTGAGATTCGGATCTAAGCAACACTCTGGAGGTCTTTATTAATTACCAAGTAATCACACACAAGTTGGCTCGAAATCTCTGAGCTAACAAAAAGAAAAGAGAAAAAAAGAGAGAAAAATAGGCGCACAGCATACATACACAATCACACAACATTTTCGTCATCGCACACACTTTTTCACATATTTATGGGAATGTGTGTGCAATTGTTTGCGCGGAGGCAAACTTTTCCGTTGTTAAGTAATACTTAAATGGAAATTTGAGAGATCTCGGGATGAAGGAAATTTACGATAGGATCCGGCTTCCACACAGTCCAAAAGCAGAAGGCAAATGGCGCACGGCAGTTGAAGGAATTTTACGATAGGATCAGGCTTCCACACAGTCCAAAAGCAGACGGCAAATGGCGGCAATTTGTGTATTTGCCACCGTCTAAATTGTTTTTAATGGCCCAAATTTGTTGAAAGAATCTTAATGGTAAGATATTTTTTCCATGATTATCTATACGAGTCTTTTACAAACCTAAACTATTGATTGATGAGATGAACAATTCAAATTGAACGGCCCCAGCTTCTTTTGCAGTCCAATTGTTGATGAGTCAGATCCTTTAAAATATTAGTGAAAGCACGCAAGAAGTAGAAATAAAAGGAAGAAGAATCAAAATCCCCGTCACTCTCACCGGGAAAACCACAAGCTTGGAATTCGGTAATTAATAAAAAAATTTGCTCATAAAAAAATAAAAAAAAAAGAAAACCACGAGCTTGGAATTGATTTTTTAACTTGAATTTTATTTAAGGGCTAGGACCAAACCGACACACCTGGAATGTCAACGAGTGTATGCGGTTCGGAAAAGCGCAATTTTGATATAATAATCTACAAATCAAACCGGACCCAGGGAGATGTTGTGCCACACCGTATTGTGCATATCCGGACCGTCCATTCGGCAATCCAATAATCCAGATTTCATCTCGGCAATGAACAACTCGGATAACTATCCTTTATTTGATATTAAATGGGACTCATCACATTCGTATTTGGCTGTTTGTACTTTTCCTGATATTGATGTATAAATTATCATTGCGAAAAATAACCTTAATTGAACCAAAAAAAGGCTTGATCAAAAGAAAATTATTTTTGATCATCCATTACTCTAAAATCAAATATAATTTGTTCAAACAGATATCAATGTCCTACCAATCTAGTTTGATTCCTGAATGATGTACACATAGAGACCTACAAATAAACTTGTAGATCCTGATCAATGAAGTGTGATGGATCCGATTTTTGCATCTTATCAGGATCAAATTAGGAATCTTTAAAGAATACAAAGTTTTTAAAATCGTAAAAGGTATTATAATTACAAAAAAAAAAATTATAATTTTTGAAAAGTAAGACGGAGAGAGTATTATGCAACAACATGATAAATATAGCATATTGTACAATATACAATTTCACATTGTAAAAACTTGATGAAATTGTATCCCTAAGAATCTGGTATAATCATTTGAGAATTTCAGAAAGAAAATCAAGCAATAGCACTGAGCTAAATAAAATATCACTAAAAGTCAATGATACCAACTATTTTTTTAACAAAAAATAACATAAGGCTAAACTCAAGCAGTAGTATTTAATTTTCACTTGAAAGTTAGAATACTCGTACATAACCATGAATATGGGGGGAGAGAGAGAGAGATCTAGAGAGAGAGAGTTGTGGGGAAGTGGTTTAATAGCAGTGATGGTGGGAATGGAGGCTTTGGACGCGGGTCTAAACACGTTAAGCAAAGCAGCAATGAGGGAAGGAATGAGCGACTTCGTGTTTGTCGTCTATTTTAACGCCTTGGCCTTGCTCTTACTTCTTTCTTCGAATCTCATCTATTACAGGTATATATGCTCTAGCACTCACATCGTATTCGCGGCCTTAATCTTCATTCATCAATATTTCTGTTAGGGGTAGAGCCAGAATTGAGAGAAATTTTGTTCACTCGCTGAACACAATGAACGTACATGCTTTCCCATTTTGAACAAAGTCTGGCCATTTCGGTTCTCCCCCTCAATGGCTAGAACTGTTCATGTTATAAATTAAACTTGGCTTTTTTTTTTTTTAAGTCAATACGCTAAAATTGAACTGAATCCTTGTGTTCTTGATCAAGTAGCAGTACTTGTCTTGGTTCACAATTTTGTCCTAGAATTTTAGACGGAGAATTGAATACTTGGATCAAGTACTTATAGGAGATACACAATTCAGTACGTTTTCTTTTGGGAGGAAAGACTAAAAAACCAAGTTTTAGTAAATACCCGGATCAAATTATTGAGGTTAGATGGTGTGGGTTCCATTCAAAGTACTAGCTAATGTTCACCGTTTATTGAACTAGGTTTGCTTGTTTTGGGTCTCAAAATCCTTGCACAAGGTCTCCAATATTTTTTTTTTGTCTATCTCTCTCCATTTATTACTCTCAAAAACCTCCCTCAAAACCCAAATCGAGCAGGATTTCCCTGTAAAGTTTGTGGATAAAATCAGAGGTTTCATGAATTTTCTGTGAGAATAATCTTAAACTATCGTAGGAATTAAAAAAAAAACAATGAGTATTTGTAAGTCAATGGCTGACCACACTTGAGGAAAGATTAATGTCTATCAAAAATTCAAGCAATAATATTCTGATGATGGGTATTAGTAATTCTTTAATTAACTTTGAATTCAATATGTACAGGGAAAAGCCAATTCCAAAGCTTCCCTTATTTATAGTGTTCAGAATCCTCATTTTAGGCCTCCTCAGGTACTTTGAATTTCTTGCATGTAAATAAATTTCAATTTGTTCGATTAATTCTTTCTCGACATTGACACACCATAAATTTGCTAATTAGGTGGGTTTAATTCTTTGCACTCTCAAGTTGTGGTGTGCAGATTTTGATGTATGTTGGAATAGGGTATAGCTCTGCAGCTATGGCTTCAGCAATGAATGGCCTCATTCCAGGATTCACCTTCATACTTGCCATTGTCACCAGGTTTGCACTTCTGATTCCCTTTTCACTCCTATGGTTCACTTTGTTGCATCCGTGTACCCCCTGTGATTTGTGAATTTGTGAAGACACACAAAATTAAAGAACATTTTGCTTGCACCGTTAACAAAATTTACTAAAATTCCAGTACGCTCTCATCTTCTTTGTTGTTTTTTCTTCTTCCTTATATTTAAACAAACCATCCCTTATTCAAAAATCCATACCAAAATTCAATTCAATCAGAAAATGAAAACCTCATGGACAAATAGAATTTATTATGAAGTAAAATTTCAAATTTAAATTTGCTGTTGGTATGGATATAGTACCAAACTCAACTTTACCTTTCATTTATCTAAATTTTCAACTTTACCAAGGAGTTTTGTACTGTCAGTGGGAGACTAAACACTACTACCAGAGAATATGTATTTTGCATCGGCAGGGACACCATTTGCTCGTACTATCAGTAGGAGACCCCCATCGCATCTACGTCGGGACGAAAGCTAAAGTCTCACGATGTGTGAGTGGTGATCGGAGTATGTTTAGCTTCAAATACAGAACTATTGGCATTCGAACCTGGGTCTTGTACAAATCTTGAGCTCCAACCACTAAACTAGCCCTCATTGACGTAGCATGTCTATACCAACGGAACAGCTTCTAAGAGTAGGCCATAAGGGTTAAGGACAGCACCTTGCAATCCGGGAGTGTGGGTTTTTTGTGGTCCTTTCATTTTGTAGGAATGAGTTATAGTTTATCAAAACAAAAATTATCTTGATCGGATATTTTAAATACTTAATTCCAAAACATTGATCGATCGCAAGAAAAATAGATGGTCTAAATTCTACCTCCATGTTTTCTTTGTACACTTCTCATTCTCGAGAGGAAGCAGTCTTCAAAAACTGAATGTGATTTTTATCCCCTCAGGATGGAAAAGCTAAACTTTAAAGTGCGGAGCAGCCAGGCAAAGGCCATCGGCACCCTAGTTGCAATTGCAGGGGCATACTTTTTGATTTTCTACCGGGGCCCGGCCATCATTTCCACCCAATCTTCCTCGTACAACGTTCTTGGCGCATTTTTTGAGTCGGATTGGATCATCGGAGGCTTTCTCCTTGTCACATCTAGCGTTTTGTTTTCATTATCTTTTATTGTCCAGGTACTAGCTCGTGCTTTTAAGATTTCGTTGAACCTCCCTTGCCCAAGAAGAAATTTAACCATTGTCTAACATTGGATTTTGTTAATTTTCTTTGTGGTGGTTCCATAGACTTGGATCATTAAGGAGTACCCTGCAGAGCTGGTGGTATCACTTATCGGGTGTATTTTTGTTTTAATCCCATCAGCCGTAGTTGCTCTGATCGTAGAAAGAGATGTAAGTGCTTGGAAACTGAGACCAGATTTGGAGTTGTTAACTATTGGCTACGCGGTAAGCATATACAAATTATTCATATATGAACTTCATTGTGCTTCCATGGTTTCTTTTAGTTTTGTTACTCGTCCTATCTATCTAGCAAGAGTAACAAAACTAGTGTAACATTAATACTTAGAACTTTTTAAAAAGAACAAAGTAAAAAATAAATAAATACGAAATCGGATAAAAATTACATGACCTCTAGGTACATATATAGGCAGTCCACTTCTCGTAAGGACCACCTTAACTTAATAAAATAAAGACCTCCCTTTCCCGATAGAATTTCGATGATCCGAGCCATTCAATGTGTTCAAGACGTGATTTTAAGGGTACTCGCGAGAAATCAGCAAAAAAAAATGACCTGAAAGAGCTTCATTCGAGCAGTTTTTGTTTGTTTTTTATCAAAAGGTTCAAACAAAAACTGCTTAGATGAAGTCCTTCCGATCATTTTTTTTGCCGATTTCTCATGGGTACCCTAAAAATCACGTTCTGAACACATTAGGCAGCTTGGATCATCGAAATTCGAACAGAAAATGGGAGAAATTGGGAGGTCCTCATTTTAACTAAAATAAGGACTTTTTTATTTGAAAATGACTGCATATATAGGTCTAACAAAACAAAGACGTAACTCAAACACAAAGACACCACCAAGGTAAATAAAATGATTTGCGACAACGTCCTACCCTGCCTTTTGCAAGAATTAAAGGTGGTGTTGAAGCTCGTTGGAAGTGGAACATGTCCGAGATTTGTCAGAGACTCGCTGAAATATATATATATATATCACTGACCATATTAAAGAAAGAAACCATCATGGGAGTAAAAGATTAAAAAGATACAAAAATCTCTAGAGAGAAACTATGGAGTTTTTCCCCTCTCGGATGAATGTGGTTTGGATTTCGATAATTTTGTACGATTAATCTGTTAATATTGTGGTGCAGGCAATTTTCATGGTTACAATTCGGGGTGTGGTTGACATATGGGCTTGTCGGACGAAGGGCCCAGTTTTTGTTTCAATGTTTAAGCCCATAGGGATGGCCTTTACAGTCGTCATGGGGGTTACTTTTCTGAGGGATACCCTCCATATTGGAAGGTAAGATCCTTAGGGCATTGGGATTTGATAGCTATATATGCATCACACGAACACACACACATATACACGTATACATTGACCGGAAAATGATGGGGACGCATGAGTACGACACAAATTCAAACGCAGATGTGTTTAGAGCAGTTTAATTTGCATGAGTTCGACATATATTTTCTGAAGTCTACGTAAATCAGATGGCTCTAAACATTAACAGAGCTAAACGTCTGTATCCATAACCATACCCCTTTTTACAATTGATTTTGTTAACTTCCTTGAATCATTGTTTTGCTATTTAATGGTGGACAGTGTGATTGGAGCAGCCCTAATAGCTTTGGGTTTCTATTCCGTGTTGTGGGGTAAAGCCGAAGAAGCCAAGATGGTTGAAGACAGTAGTGGGATTTGTGAACTTGATTCATCACTGGATCAAGTGCCCCTCTTGCGAAACATATGAAATTCTGTTTTGTATTATAGATAATTGCCCATCAAAATGTAATCTCTCATTCCAATTTATTATCTGATTTATTTTTCAAACCCCGGCGAATAAATTTGTTTACAAAAAAATTGATTGTAACCGGGTATCTATAAGTGTCTGATCGAATCACATTCGTCTTAAAAAACAGGATAGTGACTTGTAAATATCTAACTATATTCGATTAACCTAACCTCTTCGAGACGGATTATTGAGACCTTATAATTGAATGACTTGTAACAAATCTCAATGACAATATAAGGGATAAAAATAGAAGAAGAAATTAAATCGGCATCCTATTTAGAAGACTTATTTAGGTGCCCATCATAGTATATTTGAATACTTATGTTCTCATCCTCAAATTATGACGTTGCCCCATATAGCCTTCACGCTATTTGCTCTGTAAGACAAGACTGTATCATTTAGACCTGTCCAAACAAGCAGAGGAAATTCAGGGAAGTTTCAACGGTAACCCTTTGATTAATTTTATCGGGAAGTGTTGCTCTGCTCACTTTTTCTTATCCATTTTTGAACAAGAGATCGTGTACTGAATTTGAACCCATTCATTGTATTCAACACAATGAGCTTTGGCTTGGGTTAGTAACAATAGCGATAAGCATGGTGGTTGGGTTATGTGATAACTAGAGAACTAGAAAGGACCTGGCTTCTCGAGGGGACTGCACCGTGCAGTTGGACGAATAACATCTCGTATTGACTTTATTTTCATGATCGGAACCATTCATGTCGTAGAGCTCATTGAGAACTTCAACCACGTCGAAAATCATGTTAATCCGAAACAGTTTGATACCTGATCGGAGTGTCTTTTTACTTAACTGAATTAGATTTGATGGGTTTGATCCAGTGTGGCAATATCCATTTTCAGAAACATAAACATGATCCGATCAGATATTGAACAATTTCTAATTAACATTACTTTTGACGTGGTTGAAGTTCTCGACAAGCTCTACGACATGAACGGTTCCGATCATGAAAATAAAATCGATACGAGACGTTATTCATCCAACTGCATGGTGCAGTCTTCAAAATGGAAAATTTTTCCCTTGGTACTGGATTGGTGTTGGGGATTAATGAAGATGAGGATTGGTGAAAAATAGTCAAGTCAAAGTCTTGCTAGCTAGTTGCTCACCGGCTGCTTTTGAAACGAACGTGCTACGTGCAACACTCCAAACCAAACCAAACCACAGCATAAGGCCATCAGGCCCACCACACATTATGTGGGTCCACTATAGGTCTTAAAAAAATACTACCCCTATAAAAATAGAAAGCATTTCGTTGGAGCTGTGTTTTTTTTTTTTTGCAAAGTTCCATAACTAAATATTCTAAAATTTATGAATTTTTTTTTATATTTTTATGAAGCCTAGAATAGACCGCAGATGACGTATGGTGATTTTATGAAGTGGTTTCGTACGGTGGTCTCATACTTTCTGCATTTTTATTAGGTGCAAGAAAAGGTAGTTGTGGAAAATAGTAGAGTCTTGCTCAGCATCTACTTCTCTTTTCAAATAGAAAAGTGTTAGGTACAAAGAAAGTGTATCCAAAAATTACCCAGAATACATTTTTAGATGTATCTATGAAAGTTTTTTTTTTTTTTTTTTTTGCGGTAAGAAACTCCTGTTCTGGGTGATTTTGGGATATATTTTCTTTGTATCTTGCATTCCTTGAATAATTTAGATGCATGTATAGTACTTGTGATACCCTACTATCTACATTACTTAAATGAGACTAAGGGTGTGTTCTACTAACTCAAATTAGTACTTATTTGAAATAGGAAAACTTAAATAGGGATCATGTCCTATATAAATACTTAAGTCTTCATCTTAACGTTTTTGAAAACTTATCTTTTCATCCTCAAATTCAAATAAATCCTTAAATAGGGGTCCTGTCTTATATAAATAATTTAAATCCTAGATAAATTTTATCTGTGGCGTTTATATAATGAAAAAAAATCTACAAATATCAATTGGTTTATTTTGTGATTTTCTGAAATGAATTAAGAGAGAACTTCTATTGTAATGACATAGAACAGCTCAATGCTATATTCAGAACAAGCAATACATTAATCCATCTGGGCAAATTGATAATTCAGCTCACACTATGGACTAAATCAAATACTCAAGAAACTGAGATGGAATCATAACATACTAAAAACTGCAGAGTCTTTGGGGAGTGCTCCTCCTCCACCTTATTTACTATTACATCCACGAGATAAAACACCCATTTGAAACAAACAACAATGGAGGTATTACTTGATCATACTATGCCTTGAGATAGGCATCAAGCTTTGTGAAGTTGTCGACCGCAAAGTCTCGGATGATGTTCGGATCGGGAATCTCATCGCTTGCCTTCTCAAACTCGGATTCCCATTTCACCAAACTCCCGTCTCCCTTTGCGCTCACCGTCAGTGTGGCCTTGAAGCTCTTGTAGAATTTCAGCAGGTCCCCTTCGATCACGCGGTAAGATAATATCTTCTTTTCTTCGTCCACCGCATCGATCTTTTCCTTGTCAAATGTCACAAGGGATGACGCTGTACATATGATAAAATTTCATTGAGCACCCATTTATAATAAGTAAACAATAGCTATATTGTAGTAGCTTGTAAAGGTCGCATGGAGTTCGCCAAACCTCGTGCTTAGGAGTTTCGGTTCGAATTCTAGCGACAATGGTGGTAGTGAGATTTCGAGTCGTGCATAAGTAGAATTACACGCTTGTTCACATACTCACATAAGTAGATTAAGGGCTGCCTCACATGTTGCATGGTGCAGCATAACAACTGGGGTAGGCTTGTCAATGGACTGGATCCGATCCGGATCCAACAAATCCGAATCCGATAGGGCTCGAATCCAATCCGAAACTGATAAGACTTGAATTCAATAGTGGTAATCCAAATACGAAAAATTTGGATCCGATCCGAAAACTTTTACTTCAAAACTTTTAAAAATTAAAAATAAAAATTCAACTTCTTAAATATTTTTTTTTTCAAAATAAAAAATTTACAGTTTTTAAAAAAAATTATTAAAAAAATTAAAAATAAAATTTCCGTCATGCGCCTGATTCACACAATGACATAACATATTATGTCATTTTGTGGTTTTGGAACCACACAAGGCATAACGGTGGACACCATAAGGGTAGACACCATAGCATTATTCTATGATTTTTTTACCTCACGGTGTAGCTTCCTGTCTGGTACCATGTAGGGCACATTCGGACCATTTATCTCGGCAATCAATGGTTTAGATATATTTGTTATCTATTAACGGTCAAGAATAACAAATATATCTAACCATTGATTGCTGAGATGAACGGTCCGAATGCATCCTATAGACTCTGTAGGACAGCCCACCCTACATGACCCCAGATCCCCCGAATATCCATACACATTTCCCATTATTACTCTTGGTACCACAAATATTCAAAAGAGAAGAATTAATTATACACTAATCAATTGTAACAAGCAATTAATGAGCGTAGTTATATACTCCCTCCGTCCCATTTTCATTGTCCATTATTCCTTTTTCATTTTTTTGTCTCTTCCTTATATCTTTCAATCTATAATATTTTTCATGATTTTGACATCTTTGTATTATAGAACAAATTGAAATCTATCAAATAAGATTCATATTGCATATTTTTGGAGATTCACATTGAAAGATATAAGCAATTGAAAACTGCACGAATATCAAAAAAGGACAATGAATTTGGGACGGAGGGAGTATATACCTTCGGCATAATGAATAAGGCGAACAGAGCCCACAGACTTGCCATCCCCTTCAAGGACTTGGATGCTTTTGTAATGGTGAGGCAAGGCCTTGGGGAACACAGTCGAGGAGTCCCTAATGCTTTCCCAGAACTTGTCTGCACTGGTCTTCAGCTCCACCTCTACATCAAGCTTTCCAGCGGCAGCCATTGTGGTGGTTTAATTGATTTGATTGGTACAATTGACAGAGAATAAGAGACTGGTAGATAGAGTGAGGTATAGATGAGGATCCAAGTAGAGATATGGGTGTCCTATAAATAGTGGTAGCCTGGTAGGAGGGCATTAATTGATTTGGAAGTGAGGCTTTAATCCATTCAAGAATCGCTCACCTGCCCTCTGCCTTTCTGCCAAACGACACATTAAATTAAAACTGACCAGTGTCACATGCTTTCTAGATATTGGTAAACCGCAACCCAAAACAACCGCTCAGAAGCCAAAATTATTGAGGTAGTGTTCGATTGCCAATTTAGTTTTGTTTTTCAATCATTACCTTACTTCTTTCTCTAATCATTATCCTATTTTTCTAATTATTACTTTCTCATATCTCTATATCTCTCCAATCATTTCCTTATTTCTCTCTCCACTCACTACCAAAATAAACTAAACTAAACTGCTAACTAAACAAAGTTGCACCTTCGATCATAAGCGTTGCCTTCAGAAACCAAAACTTGTCAAATTGGTTGTCTCATTTCTCTTTCTAGTGGTGATCTGAGTTCAAGTTCTACGGGGAGCAGGTTTAGAGTTCAAGGTTATGAATACTCTTTGAACTTCCCATTGACTAACATACTAACATCATGTTAACCTCCGCTGATGTATACCGTATTACAAAAAATATAATAATAATAAGCATTGCTTTGGTCTCCTTACCTTTTTGAGGCTTTTTACTTGTTTTGTCTCATGTTCAAATTTTTCCTCAACGGTTAGTTTTACAACTAACTTTTGTGGATCATTGATTCGTCTGGACCAGAGGAATCAGAAAACGAAAAAAATTTAACTTTCACCTAAATATTTTTGAAAACATCCAAGATAATCAATAATCCACAAAAATTTGACGCAAAACTAACAGATGCGGAAAAAATTTGAATAAAGACAAAATAAGAAAAAACCCAAAAAAACTTAGGAGAACCGGGCCTAATTAACATTTGTTTTGCTTATTTTCTTTTTTTAGTCTGAATTAGATAAAAAAAATATTCAAAATACCGGAATAAGCAAGGACGTACTATAAAAAAAAAAGGGACCATCAAACAACAATTACAACCAAAATGGCAAAGCTCTAATATTCTATTTTTGGACTTGTTAATGCAAAATTACTAGTCATTTGACAATCTTGCTTCCATATATAGTAACACAGCCACAGATAGACAAATTCAGAGCTATTTTTTACGAACATACAATAAAAACTGACACATGATTTTAATATTAGATAGATGAACTGCATTAAATGAAATTCGTAACATATGAAAGGCAATATCGATTTCTTTCAAGGTCGAAAAATACTCAATAGAAGTTTTTGAGAAGCACATACGATTATGGACAGAAATAGGGTCAGTAGAAATAGGGTCACTCATAGTCATAGGTATATTCAATTTTGTGCAGTTAGGTCCATTTCAAAAGGCAAAACATAGAACTTTTAGTTTCAGGAAGGGGGTTATTATATTTGTAACAAATATGTGGGATGGATGTGTGAGATTTTTCAACAAAATACTGGGTGTGGTGAACAAATATATAATCTAAAAGTTTTTAAAGTAAGACTACTTTAAATCGTATGTAAATTTAAAATTTGGGTAAGGTGGTCGGCCATGTCGGTCCCTCCCTTGCTCTTTTTGATGGAGAGAGATGTAGAAAAATTGGCTTGAGCCAAATGTCATATCATATTTTAGTCGAGATTTAACAAAGTTGTACTAATGCGCAAAGAGATTAAATTCTTTCCACCGGCGTGGAAAACTCTACTTTTCTATCCCCACTTTTTTCGGTCATACTATGTATTTATTATTGATCTGAACCGTTCATGTTGTAGACCCCACATAGTAGTATATCCATGCAAAAAATAAACTTCCTCGGATATCGATAGGAGCATCAAAAATTAAATTTTACTTTGTAAAATGGATAGTTTATCTTTATTATTATTGACAGAAATCAGATCGTCCATTTTATAAATCAAAATTAAAATTTTGATATATCTATCGAATTCTGATCAAGCTGATTTTTTTGGTCTTAAAATAAGAATGGTTCAGATCATAACAATAGACACTCGGTGAGATCCATAATAGACGGTGGTGAAAAAGTGGGATTTTACACCGACAATGAATAGAATTTATTTCTACATGAAAATAGCTTAGCTATCCGCAAAAATTGAATTTTTTTGGGAGATCTACCTATCACTGTAATATGAACACACACACAAAATTGAATTTTTTTTTTTTGAAAAAAAAAAAAAAAAAACCACCGATTGGATATGCTCTAGGTGGGCACTTTTGGACCATAGATTTCAAGAAAGAACACAAAACATTAATTGGACTGAGATCCTTGAATGGGTGTACCGGGTGAAAAATCACTATCACTCTCCTTTTGATTGTGATCCTTAATTGAGACCTGATTAGAGATAAATCAAATCAATGCCTAGATTCCCATAAAATATTCCTCTTTGATTACGACTACATTTGAAAACAAGTACACGGCAGAGGAATGAGGATCGAAGCCTGACCATGGGTAGGCGTTGCGCGTAGCATTTTTGGTTACACTAATAAATGTGCACCGACTTGCATGAAACTTGCCTCCGGAATAACATTGTACACAAATTATCCGAGTTTTCGAATTTGTTAAAAAAAAAATTAAGAGTCTTTTTTAAAAATTACCTCCACCAAATACAGATAGGAGTTTGATCGATTCTTTCAGTTTTCTATCCCTCTGAATTTAGTAACAAAAATTGAATATTGATGAAGTCCTTATTGATATTTAATTTATGAGCTAGTTATTTACATAAATCATTAGAAAAATATTTTGAATAAATGTAACGAATTGGATCATTTTTGGGTACGTCAAAATAGCTTACACACAAGTCTATGTACATTCGGTGTACCCAAAAGGCCTTAATGGTGTACCCATAGTTTTTATGAATATGTAGGTAATCAGTAGGTGGGAGGGAGCTAAAACTACCGGACGAGAGAGAGAGAGTTGGGGCAGGTGGGTTCCTCCCCCTCACCCCCACCTAGAGCCGTAAATGAACTAAGCCATTCGCGAACTGTTCGAGACTCGGTTCGATCAGAGTTTGTTTGAGTTTGATTCATCTGCTAAACGAACTGAACCTGAACCTCAATTCTAAGCTCGTTTCGTAAATGAGCCGAACCTGAACCTAACAGTATTCAGCTCGGTTAGATTCGCGAACCTATATTTAAATTTAATTAATAATTCAATAGGGGTCTATTTGTAAATGTAAAAAATTTTAAGGTTATATATATAATTCAATACTTATTTTTCTCCCAAATTTTATACGATCAATGAGAGAGTTTGGGTTCACTTGAGTTTAATGAACTGAGCCGAACCAAACCTGAGTCTTGACGAGCTCAATTCGAGCTTAGATTCGGCTTGGCTTGATTCATTTGAGTTTAACGAGCCAAACTCGAGTCAGGATGTTCAAGTTTGAATCGAACCCAAGCTGAACTCGAGCCAGACTAATACATTAACGAACCCAACCGAGCCAAACCCAAGCCTTGAAAAATTTTAACGAGCTAAACTCGAGCCAAGTTGTTCAAGCTCAAAAAATTTTAACGAGCCGAACTCATACCTTAACGAACCCGAGCCGAACTTAACAAGGTTCGGCTTAATTCGGTTCGTTTACAGCCGCACACCCCCCCCCCCCCCTCTTTGGTCTTTGATCTCTTCCTTCTCCCTCACCCCTCTATCCCCCTTTCTGCCTCAGCTCTCTCTTGCCTCTCCTCTCACCTCTTCTTTGGCTTCCATGGTTGTGAGTAGGGTGAAATTCCTTCCTTTGGGAGGGAGTTCTCCCCTCTCCCCATTATATTTGAACTCAGTGGATCCAGATCTGGGGTTCTAGATCTGGGTTTTCGGAACCAGCTCAACAGCGGCGACAGTGGTGGTGTTCGACAGCGGCTTCAGCCTGGATTCCTGCAGTGGGCTTGTGCTCAACTGGTGCGGTGGGTCTATCTCGAGAATTGCTCTTCCCATGCCTGGCCACTCCCTTGACCACTCCACCCACCCTCACGAGTGTGATCGATGGGTCCGACTCCGGTGTTTTTGGTTCCTTTTGTTTTTTTTTTTTCTGGTTTTTTTTTTTTGGTTTTTTTGTTGTTTGTCTTTGTTGTTTTTGTATTTTCGGGCTGATAGTGTCCGTTTTTATTTTACTGTTTTCTTATATATATAATATCTGCATTTTCCGGCTGGTCGAAAAAGTAGGTGGGAGGGGCAGCTGCTTCTTTATGAGGTCTTAATTTGTTCATATTTAATGGGAAGAAAAATGCCGACGAAGTAGTTAAGAGTTAGTGAATCAGGCACTATTAAAAAGGGTAGACCAAACCTCTAAGGTTTGTATGTCCTGAAATTTGCTTTGGAAAAACTCATTTAGATAAAGGATCTGGCTCCTCTCCAGTAATGGGAGAGGAGCTTCCAATCGTATCATTATGTAGATCTCTTCTTCGAATACTTCAACCATGTACAATGTTGTATTAATCGGATACCGTTTGATAACTAATCGGATCACATTAATATTGAAAAAAAATTGAACTGGACACTGAATAGAAACCTTAATTTTTTTTCCCACTTTCCTCTAGATAAATGCTTTTGAATTAGGTATTGAACAGTATGCGATCAAAGACTTTTTTGCACGGTAGAAATACTTGACGAGATCTCTATAATGAACAATTCCCAATCATCAATGTTGACCCGGTATGGGCCTGAAAAAAGGAGAAATCGGACAGGATGGAGAGGAGCTAGATCCAAATTAAAATGGGTTTTTTAAGTACAAACCCAGCATCAAAGGTTAATCTTAATCTAGTTGGTTGGTGAATTTGTTTTCCACACAATTACCTAGGGTTCTATTATTGGGGTTAAGCCCCAAGAAAATAATTTTGTGAATTTCCTAGTCCCCATTTCAAGACCTGTCTTTGACCAGACCGGGGATGAGATTAATTAAAATGTAAGATGGCTTTGTCAACTACGGTAATGACAAACCTCATGCATTCAATTTGAATTTTGTGGAGATATTTATTCAGTATAAGGTAAATGGTGGCCGGAAAAAATTACCTATGTGACCCAACTAATCTTAATTAGGCCCAGTTTCGTTAAGAGCAATAAGTACTTACTTTTCACATAAGTACTTATTTTTTGAATTAAAAATGTAATGTATTGCGAAAGAATAATCTATCTCGTAAAACAGAAAATAAGTACTTAAAAAATAAAAGCCTTTACGAACAGGACCTTATTAGTTTTTCGTCTGCATGTCTTTTTCCTCGATAATTAATATATATCTCTATCAAAATTCATTGATCCTACACTACAAGACAAAAACAAATCTTCATTTCTGAACAACCGAGGTACTCTTACGGATACGGTTAACCAAACTTGTACAAAAAACGATGAGTTTATATATTGAGGATCGTTCAACCATTACGAATACTATAACACATGAGATGCTCTTAAAAAAAAAACCATGCAAAATATTGTAGCATTCTTGGTGTTTAAACTTGTACGGAATAGGGGGAGGTTGAGAGTTTGAGCTGATTGAGGAGAGTCGAAGCCTGATTTTAACCTAACTCCTTACCTACTAACATATACAACAATAACAGTGTCCATATAATTCCAAAATCGTGGGGGGTACAGGTGAGAAAGGACTCGAGACAGACTTAGGGGTTGTTTGATAAAACTAAAAATTGGAAAATTAAGTACTGAAAGTTGAATGCTGAATTTTGTTCTAAAATATACAACAATAACAGTAGGGAAAGACTACAATACATACATTTTAAAAGGGTGTACCATATGCACCTATTTTGTGGTTCATTCATAACATTTTAGCGTGCTTCGTAACTTTTGTTCTAAAATTCATAGCATTTTAGCAATACAATTCGTAACATTTTTATTATAATTCGTAACATTTTGGTGTATCTTGTAACCTTTATATGATTCATAACTTTCTAGCAATACGATTCGTAACATTTTCTCTATAATTCATAACATTTTGAGGTACATATGATACTCACCCAAATAAGGCCGTGTGTATTGTAAACTTTCCCATAACGGTATCCATATAATTTCAAAATCGATGGGGGTACAGGTGAAGGACTCGAGATAGACTTAATCTTTGACTATACATGCACAAAGTGGTCTCCCTCAGAAATTTTTACCGCTCAAATAGCGATCCCCCTATACCTCTAAAACTCGAGAAACTCTTAGGTCTTGGAATTATTGCCCCCAAATCAAAGCCGGAAGGCATCAGAGATGACAGAATTAGAGACCGGATTCTATTTTTCACTCATTATCTTACTTGACTTCCTTATCGAAAATCCAAAGCATCAAGAATGCACAAACTAAAATCGTATGCATATAGGCTAGGGATGAAATTGGTTCAGTTCGGGGTTTTTTTTCCACAATTTTACCACCGAACCGAATCATTCGGTTTTCCTTTTTTCCAAACCGAACCCGTCCAATTTGGTTCAAAAACCGCTCGGTTCGGTCGGTTTTAGTCGGTTTCCAAGCAATAGGCCAATCACTGTTTTTTTATCCCAATAAGCAAGAATAATGAGTTGCACAAAAAAGCCCAAACACATGATTTTTTCCATCATAGTCCACGTAACCGTCCAAAACCCATAATGCAATTAAATAAGCCCAAGTTACAACTTTAGCCCATAATCACACATTCAACCATTATTTTCGGTTCAGTTTGGTTTGGTTCGGTTGGTATTTCTATAAAATTGAAACCGAACCGACTTAAAAAAATTTCAAAAAATTAAAACCGAACCGAATCAACTTAAAACAAAAACCAACCGAATTAAGCAAAATTAGTTTGATTCGGTCGGTTTTTTGGTTAGAATTTTCATCCCTAATATAGGCTGTTGTGCCTGGATTTGCAGATTTCCTCTACTATTTTTTGACCTTTTTGGATCCTAGACACTATTTATTGTTCTTGTTGCCTCTTAATCATTGTATTCTTTCGTTTCAATATATTAACTTACACAACCCCCCCCCCCCCCCCAAAAAAAAAAAACAAAAACACCTTATCATTTGAAAAAAAAAAGAAAGAGAAGAAAATTAACGATTTATTGTGTTTTCCCCCAATAATAACTGATTACTAGCTATGTTCCCCTTCCCCTGACCTATAAAATCTGGTCCAATTGGACATTCTGAATTCCTTTGAATATAATCTAAATTTCGAGAGAAAAAATTTTCGTTCCCAATTTAACTCAAACACATAGTCAAAAAAAGAAACAAAAGCAAAGAAAATGTTTCACCAAATAGGAGTACATAATTATCTCCAAATTTCGTTACGCCCACACTTATTAAAAACCCTGTCAAATTTGACAGATTAGCAAAGACAGCCACATTGTTAGGTGTCATTTGCCAAATGTGCGCATTAGAGATGCACCTAGCTAGCTAAAAGAACAAACACGAAGGAGAAAATGGATACCCAAAGCATAGGAAATTAATTTTGGTTCATGACTTCTGTCATAATGACCAGGCACTTCCTGTTACTATATGCGTTGAGCCGGCACGATGGTGCAGCCTGTCATGTGCAAGCCCTAGGCTTTTGGATTCGCGGAGCTAGGCCGGGCAGAACCGGTCAACCGGGTCAGATGAGGTTCAACCCGAATGAAGATGGATAGTTAACGTGTTAACAAGATTTCATTTCGATCACATCCTATACTCGGTGTGTCATGCACCATGTCAATCCAAAAAGTAGTTATGGCAAGTATCTAGAACGAGCTTACTTGGAGCCTAAACTGCTTTTCCGGCTAACTTTGCCGATTAGGCACTAAATTGTGTTCTTTCTTGCAGAACTAGGTCGAGGAATGTACACCCCGAATAAGCCAGCCACATTTGTCCCATTAAAAATAAGTGAATTTGTTTTGGCTGGAACTTATTTCTTTTCTTGTTCTTTAATGAGGCATACGCGAAATGAATTTATTCGATTTATCCACCACAAATTTTTTTGGGGGAAGTTTCTAGTCTCTATACTCTTTATTGATTAGTGAGCTCCATAAAAATGTCTAATGAATAAGTATATTGGGGAATCACATGGTGGAGGTGTCCCACAGCCATCAAATAATTTTTGAGATTTTTCGAACGAGCCACTCCAATTTAGTGATGTAAAACTAGGAAGCGACAGGCCAGATGTACTGATCCAAAACGGCATAGTTTTGGTGTCCACTCCCCTTTCACACTTTTATGTCATATTTGGTGTCGGCAAAAATTAGTTTTTTGTTTTTGTGAAGCTCATTAAGGGTCCTATAGAAATAATTTAAACTATAAGTTATTCTTAAAATATATTTTTTTGTGTTTCTGAACAAAATATTCTCAATCCGATATCGGTAAAGACTGTTCCATAATTTGTAGGATGCCTACAAATTCTGAAAAACCCTACGAATTTTGAAACAACTCTTACCAATATTAGATTATGCTAATTTTTTTTTAAAAACTCATAAAAAATACTCCATTTTAAGAATAACTTGTGTTTTGGGTCAATACACCCCCACGGTGACCCAAGTCACCACAGCTTTGTTCGGAAAATATGGAAAGGAAGGAAAAGGAAAGAAAGTTTAAAAAAAATTTCTTCGCCTGTTTGATTGGAGAGGGAAAATGGTTAAATAATAAAAAAATTCCCCTCATTTGCTCCCATTTTCCTTCTTTTTTTCCACACGTTCCAAACAGAGCCGCCGCCGCAACCCCCCGGAGATTGTCAATACGAGAAGTGAGAAGTGGTGGTTAGGCCTAAGGAGGGGCGGCTTTAACCTCCTTTGTATACCTTCGGCCACGGCCGCCAATCCACAGCCTCCTCCTTGAAATACTGAGCCACAAGCCACCGCCTGCAGCCCCATCCTCCCCTTATCGCCACATATGTTCAATTGCAGTCCCAATTTCAGACCCCTTCCTATTCCAGAATCAATTGCAATCACCATGTGCTACTTGTGTTTATATGCGTCCGTATTTACAATTTCTGATAACTCACGGGTCCAAGCCAGCTTCCGTGCCTTGCATAATAGCAATCCCACTATCAACTAGCGGTTGCGGATTGAAGCCGAAGCAAAGCTCCCTTTATGAAGCGGGCCAGGCGGCCCAAAGCGTTGATAGCACCTGGGACGTTCCGAACTTAGGAAGGAGCGGACTGGAGCAAACCCAAGTCTCAGGCTTGACCGGCTTGAACAACAGGCCAACCCATGGGGATGAAGGATGCGGTGCCGTATCTGGGTATGGTTGGTGTGGAGTTTATACAGGTGGGGCTGATTGTTGCGATCAAGGAAGCCACTTCAAGTGGAATGACCAAATTCACCTTCGTCTCTTACTACAATGCTCTCTCCTCCCTCATTCTTCTTCCTACATCCTTTCTCATTCACAGGTACCCCCCACCTGGTATACCATTTCTACTGGTATATATATTTATATATATAGGTCCATTCTTGTTGTTACATAAGCCTCCCCCTGAATAATTTGGTAAGATCATGGTTTAATGGTATGTAATAAAGCTTGTTTGAATTATGTGCAGATCAACTCGGCCCCCAATCACTTTCTCACTCCTCTGCAAATTTTTCTTGCTTGCCGTGTTTGGGTCTGTAAATTCTTGTACTCCTCAAACTCATGTTTACAGAAATGCTTATATCCAGTACAATCCGCATAATTTTTCTATAATTCCCCAGTGTGGTATTCGGATATTGATGCCCCAGTAAATCTCAGACATTAGATCAAAATAGGTGAATTTGAACCATTGGATCAAACCACACACAAAAAGTAAGGTGGAATTCCTAGACACGATGTGGTTTTGCGGTTTTCCCTCCAAAAAATCATATTTTTACTTATGGTGAAAAATGGCTATACAGACTATGCTTTATGACCACACTTACCACAAAATATGTCCGACAGTCCCGTAGCAGAAGGGGCATGAATATCCAATGGTTGTGATTAAATAAGGAAGATCCAATGGTTCAGGACAATTGGGGGCATCCATGCCCCAATACCACTGTAGGGCATCACAGCCCCTTTAAGGAATGTTTTACGGTCCCTTTGATTTGATAGAGAATCATGATGGCAAGTGAAACTGAGAGGAAGTGAAGGAAAGAAAAAAAGGTGAAATGAAAATTTATTTTCTTCCACGTGTTTGGTTAAAATGAAATTTTTGTAAGAATGTTGCAAGGATATATTTATTAGTTACTAAATTATCGGTACCTTTTTTTCGTTTTTTTTGACCAGAAAATTATCGGTACCTTGCAACATGAATTATGATAGGAAAGTGAAAACTATGGGCATAATAGAAAGTTGTAGGAGTTGTTAACTGTCACAAGGAAATAAAATTTTCTTGTGCTTTTTGCAAGAAAGTGAAAGGTATGTATGTAGTCATGCTTTAATGGGTTGTACAAGAAAATTTACTTTATGCTAGCACTTTCTACTATTTTCGTGCTAATCATACGCTACAAAAGTGGTAATTTTTTTTCTTTCTTGTATTTTCTACCCTTTTCACTCTAACCATTCGGTCCCTTAATGTTAAGAGCCCCTTGCATATGTAGTGAGAAAGGGTGAGAAAAGAAAGAAAGGAAATAGATATTCTTCTACTTATTTGGTTAACTAAAAGAAATTATAAAAATAAACAAAAAAGTTGAATCTGTATAAGTCTATTTTGTTTCTCACCAAAAGAGAAATCAGAAACTTTTCTTTTCTCTCAAATTCTGACAATCGAAGGGCCTCTAACAGATAATTTATACAATTGCTTTAAGGTAATGAAGCCACCTGCCATTTATCATTTTTTGGGGTTTTCCCTCTTCAATTTCTGCTATGTGAAAAAAAATTACAGAAATATATGCAGATTGAGCTTTAACTATTCATTTTGGACAGTTGCATAGCAAATGTAACTGGTAATGCTGCAATTGAGATCACTCCAGCATCATTTACCTCGGCGATTCTCAACCTGGTCCCAGGTTTTACATTCATACTTGCTGTCATTTTCAGGTTTCATTCTGCACTTGCTACAACTTGCAAGTCTTCTAATTGGTCGACCAGTGCTTTGACTAGCTTAATTTAAACTACTATCAATTATTTCATGATTTTGCAAGCATACGTTGATGTGTGTATAATTTTGTTACATCTTGTTGCTCTCAAGAGAGAAACAGCATGTAAATAGTAGCTCACATGAGCTTTTAGAAGAGAGAAGTGATGTGAGAATATCCTACTTCTGAGCGAGCAGTTTTTTCTTTGGATACCCATTTTAGAAATTCATTGCAAAATTATACCCACATGGATATGCGATGTAACAATTCCTTGAGTGGAACAGTTTCCTGGGAATGCTAGCTATAAATTCAACAAATTTTGTATTTTGGGAATAACATGAAGAAACCATGAGAACAATTGCTGATAGGAAAACACAGAAGAGCAAAGGAAACGGAGGCTCAGATAAATAATGGAGAAAGTGGGCATGCCTGGCTCTCTTTACATTTCATTCTATGCCATTCCATATTGCATAATGAAGTCAAGCCTAACTCTAGGCTATACACGTGGAAAACAGAAGACGCACACCAAAAACATGTAAATAGAACTATGTTTTGGAGGCGAATACAAAAATAGAACCAGGCATTACAGTTCAAAGTGGGGATTCGGGTTTAAACTGGTTAAATGGTTCATTTCAGGATGGAAGAAGTTCATTATAGAAGCTCAAGTACCCAGGCTAAATCCATTGGAACTCTAGTTTTAATTGTTGGGGCTCTTGTTGTGACTCTCTACAAGGGGCCTTCACTTCTAACCAACCCCTCACATCGAAACATCTCCCAACAATTTCTGATTCAACAAGAGACAAATCTGATCACTGGAGGGGTGCTCCTTGTTATAGATTGTCTGGCTTCTTCAGCGTTTATTATTGCACAGGTATGGTCCACGAAAAACTCTTGGAGAGAGTAGAAAGAAACCAAGTCGGGATTAATCCCCAACATAGTTTGACTGCTGTTTTTTCACGATGATTTCAGGCATTGCTCCTTAAGGAATGTAATGCAGAGCTGATTATAGTCTTCTTCTACTGCTTCTTTGTGGCCATTATGTGTGCAATTTTGTCTTTGGTTTTTGATCGAGACTTAGCTGCTTGGAGCTTACAACCTCCTGTTAGGATGCTTGCTGTTCTTTACGCTGTAAGTGAAGGCTATTACTCCCTCCATCCCAAAAAGGATGACAATTTTTGGAGCTCGTGTCATTTTTCATCACATATATCTTTCAATCTATAATGTTTTTCATGTATTTGAAAACTTTGTATAATAGAACTAATCGAGAACTATCAAATAAACAATATCCATAATGTATATTTTTTGAAATCCATTTTAAAAGATATAAGGAATTGAAATTTGCACAAATATCAAAAATTGACATCCAATTTGGGACAGAGGGAGTATCTTTCAAGTTGTCAACATGTTTAGGGTGTTGGGAAGCCTAATAATACGTTGCCCAAGTAAATTCTGAGGGTACAGAAAACATTAGTACCCAAGCAAATTACGTTCTGGAATGCACTTTCTAAATATGGTACGCCTACTACCCAAGATGATGAATTAAGCGAATCACAGCGATCCCGAAGTTTTCTCTGGATTATTCCCTTAATCATCCCTGGGATATTAGATAACTACAACAGGCGACACTCAAAATCTAGAAAATGGAGCTTTAACAGGACATATATAGATAAACATGATGAGAATGCTCCTTGAAATGTGGTTTATGAAAAAAGTTAGGAAAATAATACTCTATTTTTTTATCATTCTTTCTTGGAGCACATGCATTTAGTGTTATTCTCTATAGTAGTAGCCTACATTCACCATACCAAAATTCATTGTATCGCATACATTGCCTATACAGGAACGATCTGCGTTCCAATTAACAATTTAACATTGACTTCATTATCAATTTCATGGCAACATAAATCGAACCATCAGTGAAAATTACAGTGGTGTTATAATTCTTAACATAGTCATTTGTTACTTTTATGCATCAAATGTAGGGATTCATTGGTTCTGCAGCCCAAGTAAGCATTGTTATATGGTGTCTGAAGAAGAGGGGGCCTCTCTTTGTTGCTGTATTTCACCCCTTAGGGATTATCATTTCAGCTGCAGTGGGCATCCTCTTCTTAGGTGATATCATGTATTTGGGAAGGTAGGGAAGTTCCTTGTGCTTGCTCCCCTTAAAGATATAATTGTCGGGTTGTAGTCGATTACATTGTTTAGTGGTTTTTCTGTCTTTTTTTCGGAATGAAAATTGGATATTCAGATCATCTTTTTGAACATTGTTTGTGCAGTTTGGTGGGATCAATTATTATTATCGCAGGATTTTACTCTGTTATGTGGGGAAAAGCCAATGAACGGAAAGTGTTAGAGGACGAGGTAAGCAGCTTGGATGAATCAACCAGTGAAGAGGCCCCTCTCTTGCAAAACATTCAGAAGACACAATTTTAGTACACTCCCGAAGAAAGCAATTTGATCGTCATTTTTAGAGATTCTTTGTATTTGTATGTAATTGCGGTTGAGTTTGTTATCAATTAGCTTTTGCAAAGAATGGACAGGGGCGTCCCTGAAACTTAAGCAACATGTGGAGATTGGACGTTCTATAAGTCGCGCACTTGAGACAATTAAAGTGGTGGTCTATCAAGCTTTTGCATGAAGAAAAATGGTCTATTTCCTGGACTCAATTCAATTAGTTTAAGTCTGCTTTTTATTCCTATTTAGTGTAATATTCAGTTGATCACTTGTAGAGTTTCTGGGATTTCCCACATCTATGAACGTATATTGTAGTCATTTTTCACTGGTTATTGATGAATCTTGGTATATTTTCAAAGCCATTTGTTGAATTCTATATTTCGCCCCTGATCGTTGATGTTTGTATTATGTCGAGTAAACAAGGCTTTTGACACACTCTGTTTCAGCCATTCTGTGTGGGGAACCAGTAGGTTAGAGGAAGATTGTCATTGTCTCGTCCGTTTGGAATTTTACTACATTCTATATGATCAACTAGAAAACAAGGGATCTACATAGGATTCCAGAATTGAAAATTGAATCTCTATTTTGGAGACTCAAAATGGAGATGGGTTGGAGGGAATGGATTCTCTAAAATGAAGTTTTGTTGCTCAAATAGAGAAGGGTTGGAGTTGCTCGAATCGGGCACATCAAGTATGGAGTGCATCAGAAAATCGATTTATAGTTAAAACACAGAAAAGGGGCACACCACATTGATATGGAGTGGGTGGTCATTGGGTAGCGTTGGAAGCAAGCCCGGCCAGCGATGGGACAGGAGGCTTTATTTAGCAAGTTCAGTTGATGGGGGTTACGGTGATCACAACAGAACCGCTTCCCGGCGAGGAAGGGCGTGCTTTAGGCAACAACTAAAAGATTCATCAGTTGCGATGGCAATTGTATGGCTGCTGCCATCACAGTAGATAAGAGTACTGTAGGCTTCATCATCCAATCTGAAACTCTCCTTGATGAGGGCTTTCAGGTATCCGAGGGACTGACGTTATTTTCACAGTAAACGTCGTCTTTATGTCTCCAAATTTTACGTCTTCCTCGCCCTTCTCCTTTTGTTTTGCTTCTTGGGCCTTTTCAGTTCCTTTAAATTGCCCCCAACTCTGCTTGGATTTGATCGTAATTGAAGGCAGCCATGATTTTGGGGGCAATTTCATGAGCGATATGAAGAACTTTTTTGAGGTCAGATATAATAACAAAGATGTTGGGTTTATGCCTGAAGTTGTGGCCTTGGGAGCAGCGGCAATTGGTTGCAAATTATTAAAGGAAGTACATTTACGAATACGGAGTTACTGAGATCCAGAGTCTTGCTGTTAGTCCTTGTGATAGGTGTTGCTCAAGTTTCCAGAGGGCCGTAAGGCTGTAAATGAATTGTGCCGTTCGTGAATTATTTGAGGCTCGACTCGGTAAAAGCTCGTTCGAATTTGATTTGTCTACTAAATGAACCGAATCTGAATCTCAATTTTAGGGTCGTTTCATAAATGAGCCAAATATGAACGAAGCAATATTCGGCTCCATAGGCTTGCGAACCTAGAGTAAATCATCGGGATTTTATATAAAACTGTGCTATTCACACATACAAAATCAACATAGATCGCGCACATATTTTTGTGGGGCCCACTACAAGTCCCACACAAACGATCCAAGCCATTCATTATATGTAAAACATCTTTTCAAGGGTCCTCGCGAAAAATCATCTCAATCAAATACCTAGAGGTACTCGATCTAATCATCTAACATTTCATTTGGATTTCAAGATAATGAAAAGCAAGATGTTTGGATCGAGCACCAATAGTTATCGGATTGAGCTGATTTTTCGTAGGGGCTCTTGAAAAAATGTTTTACATTTAATAAATGACTCGGATTGTTTGTGTGGGATCCGTAGTGGGCCCCACAAAAAATTTGTGCGCAATCTGTGTCTGTGTCAATAGACTTATTGTTTTATATAGTTACATAATGAAAATTTTAAAACTTGTGCGAGTCTAAACGTTAACAACTAGTACTAAAAACTTACTTATGTATATGTTTTTATCATTTTATATGTATATGAACCTATTTATGTACATACTAAAAATTTTATTTGCAACTTTAGATATTATTGGGTCGTTAAGACTCGTGAACAACCTCAGTTCAACCCAAACCTAGGCAAGCTCGGTTCGAGTTGGACTGGTCATAATTTTTATTGAGTTCAGCTCGAGCTCAAGTTCACTAAAAAGCTTAATGAACGAATCTGAACATTCTAATATTCGGCTCGTTTATAGCCCTATGGAGGAGGATCCAGAACAATAAGATATACTAAACTGGGCGTAAAATATAAACAGTGCCAATCATTGAAGGGGGCTTGGAAAGAGCCCATGAATGCCCTTAACTAGATAGGATCCTTATCCTTCAAATCTAGAAAAATAAAAAATAAAAAAAAATTTCTATTAAAACCTATAATTAAATAGAAAAATACACACATCCTATCTTCTTCTTTTTTCAAAAAAAAAATCTTTTTCTTCCTTTAAACAAGTAGTGCATAACCACCTATTGGAAATCATTCGTACGCCAAACAATAAAAAAGGAAGAGGCCATAGCTAGACAGAGCCGTGAATCAGAAAGGTTTCGGAATTGGAGGCATTTGATTTCAGCAGAGGCTAAAAATGCAGCAACCAAAGAAAGCAAATCAAGCCAGCCAACAAATAACACAGTCTAGGTAAGAAACACAGTCAGCCGAGGTCCCATCTCTTCATCAGATCCAACAAAATCTCGTTCCATGTATCAACTGGTCCCGGTAAGCACCAGTTGACACAATCATTTTGCACTCTCTCTTCAGTTCCATTATTAGCAAATGGACTAGCAGACAGATAAGGCCCAGGGTGCCCATCTCCTCTCAATAGTGATAGTTTTGTCACATCCAAAACTTCCAGCTTTACTCTTTTTCCGAATTTCTTCGCGTTTTCTTTCGCAGCTTCCATTTCTTCTACCTCTATTCTTCTCAGCTCCGCATCCATCCCTTCGACCTGCTTCTCTCCCTCCTCAAAAGGCCGAGTCTTGGGACACGCCCCAAACTCGTCCCGCTCACCTTCAAAATGATGGGGTGAAAAAGTAGCCATGATTACACCGATGCCATTCGTACTCCCACCCTGGCTTTCAACTATCGTGTCGAGGGTAATCTTGAGTATTTTCCCGAATACATCATAAAATCCAACTTCAGCGTAATTTTGGCCTGTGCACATATGGCAACCCAGTGTAGAATTACCGTCAAAATAAACAGCCGGTTGTAGGAACCAATGTCCCGGTGATAAGACAATAATATCCATCTGATCCAAATATGACGCCCACCTCTCATCCAAAGAATCCAAGTAGATTCTATTGTAGTTCACACTATCCGTTTTTCCGATTGCGTGTACGAGAAATGGTGACCAATAAGCTGATATACTGACATTGTGAGAAGGGAAGTACCATCGACGAAACTTTTGCCGGATATACTTATCATTGTCGCTATAACTGTACAAAAGTTGAGGAGTAGAGACGGTAGCTAACATACAAATGAGAGACTCTACTTGGTTTCTACTCATGGTATCACCCACAAAAGCCAAATGTTTGTTCCTTAGGATTTGGAGAAATGTTTGGGGCTCAAACCTGGGAATGTTGCATTGATGGGGTTTCCACCTCCAATCAAGGTAACCCAAGTCAGGCCTCCCGTGACCCATGCAATTCTGGGCATCAGAAATTGTACCACAGCTTGTACCATTGTACAAAGGGCCCATTTTGTCAGGGATCCATGTTCCATTGCTGTAGTCGCATGTAGTTTGGACATTAGCCCTCTCCTCTTCTACAGAAGGAAAACATGAAAGATCCAGTTAGTTGTACACCAGAAATTAATTGCCAAATGGCATTTGCAGGTCGATTCTCTTACTTCAAATTTGAACAGTGGCAACAAAAAATTGAAAGATGAATTGGTGTTGGAAGGGCCTGGAAGCACCAACGTCGTCGTAGCTCTGAAATCGTAATTGAACCTTGATATTCGTGACTCTTTGCATTCAAAATACTTTGTTGAGATGTCTTATACTATGACTAAATCCAGATATATCCACATTTTTTATACATACCTCTTGGTGGGGGGGAAGCTGAAGAGGAATTGATCGTCGTAGTCGTACAGAAAATGGAGCTGTTTAGAAGAAGCTCCTCAGCTGTAAAGTGGGAGGAGGGTATGGTGAAAAAATACAAGGTAAAAAGAGCTAGGGAAAGGAGAGCAAATGAGGCCCAGGATAGGAGCTTCTTTGCGATAGAGAAAGATTGCTCTTTGAATTGGTCAGTTGAAAGCATCTCAGATCCTTTTTCCTTTCTCAAGTCTTGGCTCCTCTGTTAAATATTGCTCAGTGAGATTCTGAGAACTTCAAGAATCATATTACACTCTGAGAAAACTTCAAACTGTGATTTGAACTTTGAATAGAAACTGCCTTGGTTAATTAGGCACTGAAAGAATTTGAAAAAGAGAGGTTTGTGCGATGATGAGGCAAGGTCACATGCATGAAGAACCCCCACTATCTAAGCTGGTTCAGTATTTCAAAATACAGATTCTTGAATACTATATAGTGGTCCAGTTACTCATGTTGTTTTCTATTGTTGTAAGCTAGTGTGCTTTGCTTGCCCTGGCAGGTAATGTTTTCTATTACTAATACTTTATACTGCTTGATGTCCCTTGATTTCAACGATATTACATTAATCAAGTTTCAAATTGGTTTGATGAAGTTATAACTTAGTAACATGTGATAAAGTGGTTTTGATTACTTAATTTACACTAGTTGCCCAATATTTTAACAGGATTGGACAGCGATTCCTACACCTTCCAAAAGTCTGGTGGCAACGTGGGTAGTGTTGTGGTGGTTGGATGGCGTCATGGCGGCAAATGGGCGGTGATGATGGTGATAGTGGTGGTGAGTAAGGATCGTCTCATATGACGATTCATCATGCAACAGATGATGGTGATAGTGGTGGTGAGTAAGGATCGTCTCATATGACGATTCATCATGCCACAGAAAGCGTGATCCACCATAGTCCTATTCAACGATCCGAGACATTTATTATTTTGTAGGCCTCGCTGTGTAAATTACTTGTGCCAAAAATTAGTCTGATCACATCTCGATAAAAACTTGATCAGATCATATTTGTTGTAAGAGCAATGGAAACAAAGTTTGATCTTCGAATGCTCCCAAGACAAATCCAAGTCGTTCTAGTAGATATCAATGTCCGATGAAATCTGATTTTAAATGAATGACGTACACAATGAATTATTCGGATTGTCACATGAAAGTTTGGGATCACGTGAGAGATCTCATGTCACGTGAGAAAATCATAATATTGGTCGCTAATGTTTACTTCATTGTATATAGGCCTGTCAATGGACCGGATTCGATCTGGATCCGACAAATCTGAATCCGATAAGACTTGAATCCGATCCGAATCCAATAAAACTCGAATCCGATAGTGGTAATCTGGATCCGAATCCGAAAAATTCGGATCCGATCCGGAAACTTTTTTACTTCAAAAATTTTAGCAAAAAATATTTTTTTTTTTCAAAAAAAATTATTTTCCAAAAAAAAATTTAAAAATTCTAAGATAAAAATACAACTTCTTAAACATTTTTTTTTCAAAATAAAAAATTTACAGTTTTTTTAAAAAAATTATTAAAAATTAAAAAAATAAAATTTCGGATTAATAACGGATTTAATCCGATCCGATCCATATTTGAATTACCGGATCCGGATCAGATCCGGTCCATTGACAGGCCTAATTGTATAGGTAAGCAATTGCAAATTTAGTCAACATTAAGCAAGAACCATCGCCAAATTCCATTGTCTTTAACTTCGCAGCTTCCACTTCTACCTCGACTTTTGCTCGTGTCCGCTTCCATCCCTGCAAAGCTGCTTCTCTCCCTCCTCAGAAGCCCGAGTCTAGGGACACGCACCAAACTTGTCCACTTGCCTTCAAAATGGTGCAGTGAAAAAGTAGCCACAACCCACAATTACATCAACGTCATTCCCAGTCGTCACCTTTCAACTATGCCACTATGGTATTAAGGGTAACCTTTAGTATTTTCCCCAGGACATGGTAAAATCCGATCTTAGTGGAATTTTACTACATGCACTGATGCACATATGGCAACCTAGTGTGGAATCGAATAATATGATGATAAAACATCCATTCGCTCCAAATCAAACACCCACCGCTCATCCAAGGAGTCCAAGTAGAGCCTCTAGTAATCGACACCTTGTCTTCTTTCAATTCCATGTACAATAAATGGTGACTAATAAATTGACACAATTGAGGTTGTGAGAAGGGAAGTGCCACCGGTGGACCTTGTCACGAATCCGGTCACCACCGATCCTATAACTGCACACAAGCTGAGGAGTAGAGGCAGTGGCTAGCATACAAAGAAGAGACTCCAATTGGTTTCTACCCAAGGAATCACCCACAAAAGCCTAATGTTTGTCCCTGAGCATTTGGAGAAAACTAGGGGCTGAAACCTTGGAAGGTCACATTGATCAGGCTTCCACCTCCAAAAGAGGTAGCCTTGGTCAGGCCTCCCATGAGTCATGCAACACTGGGTATTGATTATATCACAGCTTGTGCCATTGTACAAAGGGCCGATCTTACCTGGTAACCATTTGCCTTTGCTGTATTCGCATGCAATTTGGACCTTTGCCCTCTCCTCTTCTACAAAAGGAGGACAACAAGAAAGATTTTTTAGGTATATCGCTTTCCAATGAGATAAATCTACATGCACAGTCGCGTATCACAGATGACTAGCCGGGTTCAGGTATGAGATGTATGTGTTTTGATGTATGAACCGTAGGAAAATGTACATTCTTGTAAATACCTTTGGAAGGGGAAGAAGATGCAGAAAACGAGGAGGTAGTGGTGGTACTGACAATGGGGCTACTTTGAAGAATCTGATCAGTTGAAGAGAAAAAAAAGTGTAGCGGAGAAATTCAGATGAATAAGAGCTATGAAAAGAAGAGCAGAGCGCAAAAAAAAGCAAAGGTAAGGCGCTTCAATGACATGGGTTGGTTAAAGCCATCACAGATCTTCTCTTTCCCCAGCTTTCACTCTTCTGCTTCTTTTTGAAATGATAAGTAGAGATTTCATGACCTTTTAAGATTCATGAATTTGAGAAACTTGAGATTGAGCTTCAGAATAGGAACTGAGAGAGAGAGAGGCTTTCGGGCTGACTAGGCAATGTCATGTGAAGAATCCTACTAATCCAGCTGGTTTAGTATTTCATAATACAAATTTTACTGGTAGCAATTACTGTTACTATTCTATACTCATATACTGGTAAAGCGTTAACTACTACTGTAGTTGGTACCATCAGATGTACTATTACTTTTATATTACTTGACCTCCTCAATCTAAAAGGAACACGGACATTTCATGTCACATGATGCCTTGTTATACGAGAAGGAACGAACTTACATTTGATCATACTTCAAATTGTTGATGAACATTGTGCAACAGGTAGTGGATAAAGTTTTCGATAAAATGTACTTACTATTACTTTTAGAAGGCAGAAGTTGCACGGTGTTCCCTACACTTCCACTCCAAAACAGCACCAAGCAACCAACTATAATGACAATTCTTCTAGTCTCCATCTCTTGGTAACAGTTCTCAGACCTTTTCTTTATCAAAAAGAATGAGGCCTTACTGTATTGCATCGAAAAAAAATAGGACAAGAAGGAACATTGAGTGTATAATAGGACTCTCAAATGGGATCAGACAATTCAGCACATTGGGTGCATAATAGGACTATCGAAAAGGGGATAGAGGCCTCCACGCAGGGAGGAAAAGAGTGCCACAAAGGAAAGACCACAAACCTTGACGCCAGCAAATGAAACATCCAGACATGGAGGATGGAAAAGGAAAGGCAAAACAAGGATACACTGTCTCCACTTCTCCCGTCTTTGAAGCTCCACGAATCTGCTTTCATGTTCGACAAAGGTTGTTGCTTCCATCAATGGAACATACCAAACTCTTCTTGGTCGGGGGAGGTCACCCTGTGTGCACAGACGCTGCCAACAGCGTCAAGCCCTACAACTGCAAAACTGCAAAACAGATCTGGTCTAACTCTGAGAAAATGGTGGTGTATCTACCAAAGGGAGGATGAAGGTGAGGGGAAGAACAAAGAGGGGAAGGGGAGAAGATGGGAGTACAAGAGTGGGAGAAGGGGAGGATGTGGGGAAGAGGAGGAGAGAGGTGATCAAAGGCTGCAGCCACCCTCCCCAGAGAGGAACTCTTCCATTTTGATCAAGTGTAGAAAGAAGAGGAAATATCCTCAAATAGAGAGGGAGGGGGGAGAGAGAGGGATATCCAATTTTCCCCGAATTCAATTCTTGGAACCTTGAGCTTAGCGTATCGGTGTCAATCTTACTTAGTGTCCAGAATGTTAGTTACTCCTGTTGGTAAATATTAGCTATCCAATGTCACTAAGACACTAAAAAGCCCTCAAAAAAGGGAAATTAGTGAGTTACTGAGTTATGACATGATCTTCCAAAAACATGACAAAGCAATGTGAGGACATAATGACCTATTTGATTTGCCTTTCAACAAAACTAACCCAAGTACATTTTAAACAAGCAGATTAGGCCACATTTTCAAAGGAAAATCAATCAAAGAAATGATCGCATTCACTATCTTCAGAAATTTCAAGGAACAAAAACTCTGAAGGCATATAGGTAAGCCAGTATACATTCTGTAACTTGGATATAATGTGTATAGACTTAGTATACAAATGAGATGAGACACACAAAGTGGGAGTAAGAAAATAATTAGCACCAATGACAGATGTAATTCAGTCTGTGGCAGAGGTAGAACTTGTGTGGCGATTTCCTGTACCTTAGCTAAGTAGGTTCTGATTTTTGCTAATCTGCTAGTGAAGGAAGTTCCTCTTTAAAATCACAGAAGTCTGAAGGGCTGTCTGAAACTTGAAGTTCTTTCCGCATCAAGTGCTTGCGTCTTTGCAACGTCAATAGGACCAAAATCCAATCTGTCTTAACAATACTATAACCTGCTTTTAAATACATGTTGAATGGAGCTTCATCAATGATTCTGCAGTGCAAATAAACTTCTCTTGAGGAACTCATCAGAGAAATTAGCTCCTCGCCTGCCTTGAGAAGATGCCAACCAATGCCCCTCCTGAAATTTTACAACCAAATCTAACATGATGCATTTGACATACGTTTTTAGGCACATAACTACTTTACCAGCACACAAGCTCTGAGAAAGACATTGCTGAAGTGAACAGAAGATAAGGTACAAGGGAGGACAAACGACCAACATTACTGGGGATCAGATCAAAGTACGGACCTAATGAAGGTACGGGAAGGATAGGTGAGAACTGAGAAGTAATGGAACTCCACAAGAAATGGTATTATCAGGAATATTGCTCAGCTGAGGATACAGAACATTTGATTAGACGCAATCTGTTTCCAATGCTATTTGATGTTTCTTTTTGCTGCATACAAGACTTTTTGGATTGCTGATACCCCGACTTCAAGTTCAAACTAATGTCCCATTGGTTTAACCAAAAAGAAAACCAAAGACCTACTTGAAATTTTTCACAATAAAAGACTCAAAGAGATGAAAAAGAAGTTGGAGTTGAAGGAATTATTCAATTGGCTGTGTTTAGAAAGTATTCCTGTTACTAATATCTTGTCATAATTAACTCCCTTAACGCTCCCCCCTCATGATAAGAATGTAGAAATTTATCATCGCCAGTTTGTTACAAAGATTTCTATGTAAAACGAGACACTTCGGTCAAATTACATGGAAACTGAGGCCATAACGACCCACATAGCACTACTAGAAACAATACTAGCCTCGTTAAGCTAAAATGAAACTACTGTCAATGGAAACCACAATGGTAGATCTTAACATGACTGAATTCTCTGAACTTATCAGTAAGTTGATAGTCTGATGGGCCAAACACAATAGATCAAGCAAACAACATATTGTCACTATGTGTTTGTGTCACAATACTGAGAGATTTGGCCACAGTTTTACTCGAAGTGTCATGCTACATCGCTTCTCCAACCTGAAAAGGTTCCTGCTTTAACTCCCATAACTATGTTCAAGTCAGCAACTACAGAAATCCTCTACTACCCATACATTTTTATTTATTTTTTGATTGGCAAAATAAAGTTTTACTAAGAAAACTTGATAAAGGGTACATTAAGTTGGGGGTAGGGGAGGGGAAGGCAAAGCCCACAGCCAGAATTCTTTGACCAGCACAATAGAATAAAATCATTTTGTAAGCTCCAAAAAGGTTGCGTCCCCTTTTGGTTGACAATTCCATTGACAAATCACACATTTATCTGTAGCCCGTTTTAATCAAGTTGTGATTTCATTCTTAATCTTCTAAGCTGATGAGTCTGTATAGGATTAGCGTGGAAAGAATCCTTATTTGTATTTGAGAGAGTGGCTTCAGATCAATCGGATTTAGACCGATCGATTAGTCAGAGTATCAATCGGTACCTGTTGGAATGTTAACGCGCGATTTGGGGCAAACCCCAATTGATCGGGCGATCGATCGGACAGTCAATCATCTTTGCATGTGTATGTGGTAATATAAATACAAGAATTCTATTCTTTTATCTTAGGGGATCCAAGGAGCACAGAGAAGACAAAATACATCCTTTAAAGTGGCGAAAACCCTAGGATGATTTCACATTTCACCAGATGTAACATCATACCAAATCAAACCAACACCACATAAATGCAAAGTGAAGAAAAATTCCATACGCCCCAAATAGCAATCAAAAGAATATACCTCCTAAGCGGCTTCGTAACGGTCATATTACAAACATAGGGCGAGTCCTTGGGAGGAGTGGGTGAAGGGACAGAATCACTAGCACCCCTTCTGTCAAAACAGACCTCCAAAGTCCCAGCGAACTCTAACTCCTCACCCTCTTTATAAAACCCTACAAGCGTGGCAGCGTGAGGCAACAAAGCTCTCCTCTCAATCAAATACTGCTTCACCAAGAAACCCAAAAGAGCCACGTACCCACTAGGCAGGAGCATGGACTCACCGAACGATTCGGCCAGCAGGGCGACGACCGTATCCATCTCCTCTGCCATCATTACTCGAACGGATAAAGACCCAGATTTCAGTTCTTGGTGGTAAGTGAACTCGGCGAGGAATTGGAGCTTTCGGAGCTCTTCTCTGGTGAGGAACCGACCGGTGCGAAATGGGTCTTCGAGGGTTTGTGATGGGGTTGAAGAAGAAGAGGGGGAGGAGGAGAGGTGGAGGCAGTGACGGCCCGATTTGGGGAAGGAGAGAAGAGGTTGTGGGGGGTTTGGGGTTGGGAATGGGGATTGGTGGGGTTTGATTTGGGTGGTGGAGCGGCGGCGGCTGTGGTGGTGGTGGTGGTGGTGGAGACGGTTGTGGTGAGGTTGGGGGTCTAAAGAGAAAGACAGAGAGACGGTTGCGGCCATAGAGTGGATAGAGTGGCTTTAGGGACTAGGGAGAAGGAAATAACGTCTTTATGTATTTTTTTAAAATTAAAAAGTTGTTTATTGGTTGCCTATTGTTGGAGTTTTTAAATATTCATCCTCATCATGCCACGTAAATTTTCATCCCACCCACTTTTTGTGTTTATGTTTTTATCTTCTTAATGTATGGATTACCTTTATTACCCTTTCCTATTTTAGTGAGATTGGATTGAATTGTTTTCATAATGTAGTGGGATTGGAGTGGATTATTTTGCCTAATTCAGTAAGATACTATTATTTTTATATTTCAAATTGAATCGAACCAAAACAATCATAATTCATGTTTTCATGGTAATTTAAAATATGATTTTATATTTCAACTTGAATCAAAACTTCATGAATACGTACAATTATGAGTTCATGAATACACCATGATTTATTTAAAAAACACAAATATGAGCCATGATTTCATAAATACACCATGATCGCATGAATACACTATGATTTCATGAACCAAAGTGAATAAACCATGATTTTAGGAATATACCATGATTTAATCGAAAAACTATGAATAAATTAATCCAATCCAAATTTGTACGTCGAAAAAACATTATCGAAAACATAAAAACATGAATACAAATCTGTACGTCATTTTTATTCATGAAAAAACATGAATACACCATGTTTTATTCATGAAAACACATGAATAAATTAATCGAGAAAACATGAATATAAATGTCACGCCTTCAATTTTCAACATAAATAATAATAATTTTCAGTAAATGAAAACCTCGCACTAATACAAATATTACCCTAAAAGACAATTATTTCTTATAATCACAAGTTAAGTTCAAAGATTTCATCCGGTTCGAAGGCCCCAAATTGTCATAGTACAAGTACTGAAAGAGAGGGTTAAAATTTTACAAGATTCCATAGTCAAAATGATATTAATGATAATCGAAATTACAATTACATCTTCAAATGAGTTTACTAAGATGCCAAGTAATTTTCCCCTTGTAGCTTTCAAAATGAAGAAGTCAAATATGCACTCCAAGCACTACATGTCAATGACCTTGAGATGTACCTGAAAATGATAATAGGTTGAGTTACACTAATCCAGTAGAGAAATATCTACACAAGCTATATGAAAATCCAATGAAATATACACCAAGAGAAAATGAGTTTCAGCAAGCGAACATGAGAAACAAAGGATTACCACAATGAACAAGTGGACTACGACTACGGGTTCAAGATATCCCTATCCATTCACAGGTCAAACTAGAGGCACTATTAGACTCACATCAATCTAAACATCCTACAACGATTTCTCAACCATTTTATGATTTCTCAAATGAATGCCACAAATAACTTTCTCATTTCATATCATTCACCATCAAGCCTTTTTTTCATAAAAACTTTCCTTTTTTATTACCAAAATAATTTAGAGAAAACTCAATACCATTACGAGTCAAACTCCGTTGATTCGAGCTTGAATGCCGGAGTCCGTTGATTTGTATCCAAATACCAGATCCATTGATTCGCTCAATGATACCGGAGAATTTTTAATAAAAATCCTTTTTCCAAAACCCAAATTCCTTTCTTTTCAAAAACCTTGATAAATTTAATCGTTTATCTCTTTTTCAACAGTCATAATCTCAAGTAGCAAAGAGAAATAACATGTACTTCTGAAGTTGACTATAACACCCTCCATCTCGCGAGAAATTCAACTATATTACCACCTCATGCGTTACAATGAACTCTCTCCACTTGGGTCTCCGCATTACTACACCATGCATTGCGGGATCCTCTCGAGTCTTCTCATTACCGCACATTGCGTTGCGGGACTCCCCTATTCAAATTTCCAACTCACGCACACACATGCACCATCAATCTATATATAAGCAAACAATATTTCTTAGGTTTCATTCTTTCATTCATCATCATACAGGCAATACAAACATTATAAACAAGCCACATTATACATTGATAAATACGCAAGTTCACGTTATTCCTCTAAGTATATCGCAACGTTCTTTGTCACGTACCGAACCCACAAATAACTCTACGACGCCCCCATCAGCTAGGTTCTAAACTAGAATATTATAGAATGAATGCCAAAGGAATTTAGAAAGATCAACGAGATGAATCACGAGGATACGAGTTACCTTCCTTCATCCAGACTATTAGGCGAGCACCCATCAACCAACTATGCATCCCACGATATACCTTATAGCCTACGATACTCGATAACCATTCTACTGTACACTTTCCAATTCACCAATTAGCACGTCATGCTATAGCACTTAACAGGTCTATATCGTTCATTGAGATATGCCACAACATCTACCTCAATCAACTAAATACATAAATAATGTACGAATATCCTAATCATGTAATTCTACACTTTTCTATATTACGACAAGAGCCCAAGGAGATCGATTGGTCAATGAATCCTTGGAGGTACGAACAATCAAGTTTATAAGTGATTTGGAGGTGTTTGGATGGTGTTAAAAGTGATCGGGGGTCAAAACAATCAAGATGACACGAAATGGCAAAAAGCTGTCCAGAGACACGGGAGATCGATCCCTCATTAAGTGGGGATTGATCCCTAAAGGGTGAAAATCCAAATTTGTAGAGGGATCGATGCCTCCTTGCGAAGGGATCGATCCCCAGGCAGTTCGAGGTGATTTTCTGCAGATTTTCAAGTACAAAACCCAAACAACAAATCTCGATCTAAGGCACGATTGAAGTATAAAATCAACTCATAAACACATAGAATGAGTAAAAAAATCCCTACCTCAAGGTAAGAAGCTTCAAACATGAGATCAACGAACGAGCCCTAGCTTCCAAAGCTCCGAATCCTCCAAGAACGAAGCCAAGCTCAAACCCATGCGATCCAAGGCTCGAATCACGCGTAGGAGATGAATTAAAGGTGAAGTACGAAGGTGTTGATGTCGATTGGTGGGTTTTGAGCTCAAAGAAGGGAGAGAGAGAGAGAGAGAGAGAGAGTGTGTTTGGGTTTTTTTATTCTCTACACACACACACACACCCCCTTCTATACTAGTTCCAACACAAATCACACTTACACTCTCTTCACTTTCAATTATATCATAAAAATTCCAAATCAAATAAACTAGACAAATTTCTTATTGACTCCAACTTCACATAAACTTAGAACATTTCATATTTTTTCTCAATTTCAAATATCAAATAAACCCTTAAATATTTTCTGAAATTATGGGTCTCTACAACAAATCTGTACGTCATAACCATCGTCATCCACCTTTTGCATCATTGACCATCAGGAACTCAAGCCCAGCTCTCGCCAATCACCGGTGATCATTTTTGGGCCACCGGTAACCCACGATAAACCTCAAAATCTCTGGTACCTAGCTAGTGGCTATTTCGGGCTTTTATCTGTAACGTCAACCCCCGACACCCCTCCAAACACCTTACCCAGTCGCCAAACCCTCTCAAAATCCCGCTCTGGTTCTAACCGCCAGTCGCCGCTAGTAGTATTTAGTTCAATTTTTGCAGTGGGTGTGTGGGTTTTTGCTGGTGGTATTTGTTGAAAACGACTCCGAGATGTCTACGGGGGACTTCTTTTTGACGGGGCAGCGACGGGCGGTGGGGTTGACAGGGATGGAGACTGGTGAGGCGGAAATTGAATAGGGAGAAATGAAAATGGTTTGTGAGGTGCAGAGTTCAAATTAGGGAGATTCCCTTTCCTTCTTTTAAGGATATAATTAAACGTGAAATTTTCCTTCTTTTAAGTTTGGATTAAGGCAAGTTTCAGTTACTAATGATAACAATCACAATCAGGACCTCAACCTTTAGTTTTACATCCCAAAATTCTTTGCTTTATGTAGTACCAAAAATCAAGGAATTTAGAAAATCAAGGGCATTTTTGGGTTTATTTAAATTGAGGGATGAAAACATAATCGTATGAAATGACAAGGATGAATACTTATGATGCCCTACGAGAACGGATGAATATTTAAGTAACCCGTATTTTTCATCTTTGGTAAATATTTTTTAATATTTTAATTAAAATATATTTTTTAAATAGAGGTATGCTATATATATTTAAAAAGTAGAAAATAAATAAAAATTTTCATAAAATATCACTTAAGACCAAAAAAAAAAAAAAAGGTCATTATGTTTGACATTCTTTCTTACTTCCCCAGATTATTTTCGTAATTTCCACTTAATTTTATAACATATTCAACTTTCTTTTGTATTTATGTCCTAATTAATTTTCCTCTTCCTTCCCTCAAATTCCAAGCATGCCAAAATCAACTGTTAACAGTTGGAGTTACCTACCTATACATCAGCCAAAAAGAAGGGAAAATTCATATTAGCATATGATCTTTCACACAAATCACATATAGACACATTTGACCTAAACGAAATATCACATAAACACATGGCGTATTAAAGAACTTATCAATTAAATCTCCTGTCGTCAACCTCCGTCCAAAAAAAGCCGAAACTGCTGACGTGTGTGGGGCCCATTTTTGGGTCCCTCACAAATGATCATTTTTGATCCGTTCAATAAATCTAAGATATTTGTTCGAGCAATCTTGCAAAAAAATTAGTTCCATCAGATAAATGTAAATATTTGATCCAATCTTATAACCTTTCATTCAGAATTTGGGTACATAGGCTCAAGGAAGACCAAAAGGGGGTGGGGTGCTTGTAGCTGATATTGTGCATCTTCTAGCTCGGTTTTCCATCGTGGAGGTTTCCTTTGTGAGAAGGAGCGGTAATGGAAGTGTCACTCAAAAAGCAATGAGGGGACTTATCTCTTTTACGTGGGAGTATAGGCCTCCGACGTGGCTTCTTTCCCCTCTTCAGAGGGATGGATGACCTATTTGATGTTTTTTTTTTTTTATGTCGAATCAATTCGATCAATAAAATCATAGCCCTATCGATTGAAAAAAAAAAAACTAGAATATGAATATGACAAATCATTTTGACATCAACGGAAAAACTAGCTTTATTAGGATTGCAAACCAAACGAACTGTTCGCGAGCTGCTTGAAGCTCGACTCGTTAAAGATATAGTCAAGCGAAACTTGAACTCGAGTTTTGAGCTCGTTTAATAAAAAAGTTGAGTTTAATACTTCAAAGTTCGGCTAGTTCGAAAAAGTAAGCTCGACTCACTAGCTCGAGTTCGATTTTTGCTCGTTTAGCGGCGCTCTAGGCCTTATCCCTCATCCCATCGGCCAAACAGGGGTAATAGACGTTCAATTTGAAGCACCACCATCAAAAATCTCAAAGCCAAACATGCCCTGAGGGTTTAAGCCGTCCAGGACTCCAAATACTAGAGAAAACCAGTAACTGCTAAAACCCTCCAAGATATCAGACAGACAGAGCAAGAAGAGGAGGAGAAGAAGAAGAAGAAGAATAAGATGGATTTTCAACTAGCTTGTTGTGGAATTGGCACCCCAAATGCCAAATTACCTTCTGCCCAACGTTCTCTCTCTCCTCGAACTGTGAGTATTCTCCTCAAACTCTGTGTGTGTGTGTACATAAGGTTCTCACTCTAATTTGGACTTGGGTTTGGGTTTTAATTCTTGCAGGTACCTCGTTCGTTATCAGTCTTGTTGGGTACATCAAGAAGCCATGTGGGGTTCAAGGATCGGAGGCTTTGGGTCCAAAATGCATCCAAAAGTATGTTTTATCTAATCTACTTGATTACCCTTTGTTCTTTTTGTTTGGTTCTTGAGAAAAGTAATCTTATCTTAGGTTTCATAATTTCCACCTGGCAAAGCATAAGACCCGTTTGGTGTGAATGATTTGGTGCGAAACGACAAGCAAGGAAACATTCTCTTGTTAGATAACTTGATATGCATTGTTGGGCCCATTTCTTAACAGCTTAAGCTATTGGGAAAATTGTTAACGTAACAGATTGGATTTTGGATAACACGTTATGTGAGAAATGGTGGGAAATTTGTACCAAACAAAGAAAAGAAATGGTGAGAAATGGACAAGTCTCTTACTTAACCACTTTATTTTTGACAAAAAAGTGGTTAGATCTGGTGAAAGGTGTAAGCTTGTCTGCCTAAGCTATAATGCAAGTAACTCAGTGCTAAATCCTTGAGTCACGATTTTGCCAATGTAGTTTTGATCCTTCCGGAGTTAGATGCCAGAAGTCCCTTTTAAGATGATAAAAGCCACATTCTCCGATCCAATTATTTTTCAACAAAATCTCCTATGTCATTCTTTATTGGACAAACTAACCAGCAATTTACTAGGAGTATTTCGAATTTTTGACCAGGCTTTTTTACTTTCTGAGAGCAAGAAGCAGAGATGGCAATTAACGTAATCAATTGGCTGTAATGTAAATGGGGAAAAGATGAAATTTCGATTGAAATACACGTCACAAAAGAGAATTCTCACCCAAATCCCTCCATCTTATGATTTGCTTTATACTCATCAAACATGATAGAGAGATCACAAACACTTTTCTTTTCTCTCTCACATGAAATACTGCAACAAAGTGACCAAATTGATACTCCCTCCGTCCCATTTTCATTGTCCTTTTTTGATGTTCGTGCAGTTTTCAATCGCTTATATCTTTCAGTGTGAATCTCCAAAAATATGCAATATGGATCTTATTTGATAGATTTCAATTTGTTCTATAATACAAAGATGTCAAAATCATGAAAAATATTATAGATTGAAAGATATACGCAAGAGACAAAAAAGTGAAAAAGGAATAATGGACAATGAAAATGGAACGGAGGGAGTATATAATACCATTTGAAGGAGCTTATCTGCTTATGGCCAATGTTTTGCTTTCTAACTGGGTTTCCCCCCATCTTTTTTAGGTTTGAAGAAGACTAGTTACAAAGGAGTGATTGTATGTGCTGCGGAGTCTAATCCGGAGGCAAATTTGAAATTCTCAGAGGAGGAGGTGAAAATGTGTGTCGATGAAACGGAACCTTTTCGCGGTAAATCAGGTTCTGTATCATTTCAGGGTAGTACTCACCAGTTGGTTGAAGAAGGTAAATGGGCGTCATCTCCTTCCAAGGAAGGAACTGGCTCACTTCTCTGGGTGTTGGCTCCGGTTGCATTGATTTCGTCAATTGTGCTTCCACAGTTGCTCCTCAGCACTGTTATTGATGTCTTCATTAAAGATGAGATTCTCTTAGGTAAGAAAATATAAGTTTGATGTTTTTTACCTGTGCCTGAGCCGGCTTTGTGCTCAAGTTTGAGTTTATTATGTCTGATATGCATACAACTTTAGGCTTTGTTTGTTTGTCCAAGTTTGTCTAGCCGACTGGACTATATATCCAAGGGGCCCACCTATTCTAGGTTTGATAGAAACTTTTGTGGTTGGTAACAGAGAGTTTCAGGTAGGAAATTCTACTAAACATGGGACATACATTATGGTGGTGTATGGTACCTGTTAGCTTGATGAAAAGTGTATATCCTATCGTATTAATAACCTTCACTCTTCTTCTAGTCAAACAAACATGCCCTTGGCTTCGAGAAAGCTAAACCAATATAACTTTGTCATCAATGTATTAGCAAAAGATTTTGATGGCTTCTGATGATAAAATAATGAATGCTTATTTTGAAAAGAAGTCCCCTCGGACAAAAAATATTTGTTGCTAGTTATGGGAGTCTTCATTTTTAAGGCAAGTGTAAGGATCAGTATGAGCTACACCTCCAAGGCTGTATAACCTTAACTACATTTATGATAGATTAGTGTGTGTCTTATCAGGTGTACGTTTCACTTGATTTTTGTCCTATTAGGTATAGGATTAGTTTTTTAATTCATATTTTGTGTTATCAGAATATTGTTTTCTGGCTTGCAGTGACCTCAAGTACCTAATCTATGCGTTTGGTAGCCATTGTTTGGTCTAAGCGATGAAACTTGTTTTGATATAGAATTATATAACTTTGATCCCTGACCCAAATTAAATAGTCAGGGCCCTAGGTTTGCTGGAACACGGATTATCTGTTCGATGAACGAGCTCCGTTGACCACATAACCTAAATTATGGTGTGATGTGGGTTTCCTAATGGGTACAACGTCAGTTTTGGCTTATGTCAAATGATAAACACATAATGGAATGAGGTCTTCATCGAAAACACATTTATAGACGTGCAATACATACATCTATCTCCAGCTTAGAGAAAGAGGCAGCTTGTCAATAAATATGGAGAACATAACAAGAATGTACAAGTGCATTCATATCTATTATGGGCTGTATTGGAATTTAATTTTGGACCTTATTATTCAAGTATGCTGCAAGTGTATCGAGGAGCATGAGCGTCCTGTGTATTAGTTCGGAGGAGGGGGGGCACCGTCAAAACAAATAGCAACACGCTCCATAATTCGTGTACATACCAACACAGTACCAGTTCAGATTTTTCGGGCCCTGCTCCCCTAATCTCACCCATTAGACACAGCTATCACTTTTAGCTTTAGGTTATATACTCCATATGTGTGTGTGGGTGTCTTGATATTCTCTACTTTTTTTCTATGCTTCAGATTCTTGAGGAATTACCTATTAGGATTGACATTTAATGCTTGGCGATGCTACTGCTAGTCCAATAAGATTTCTACTCTTTTGATAATGTTTTAATCTTCCCCTAGATTTTTTACTATTCTTTTTCTTATGTACGGTCCATTTGTTTACTTCCTTGATTATGTTTATGCAGAAATCGCGGCTTCATTCTGTTCTGAGGTCAGTTTCTATATTGGTCTAGCAATCTTTCTTCTTGTAGCGGACCGTGTTCAGAAGCCATATATCCAATTCAGCCCGAAGAGGTGGGGCCTCATCACAGGTCTCAGAGGTTACATGACGTCTGCCTTCCTCGCCATGGGCTTGAAGGTCGTGGCCTCCCTCTTGGCTGTCTATATTACTTGGCCCGCACTCGGTGTGCCAGCTTTGGTTGCAGTAGCACCTTTTCTTGCTGGGTGTCTGGCCCAACTTGTGTTTGAGGCCCATCTCAACCGACGGGGATCGTCTTGTTGGCCTCTAGTCCCCATAATCTTTGAGGTATGTTACTTTCTAAACTTCCCAACGTCCTTTCGTGTGAGATTATTTGTGCAGTGGGTTTTCTGTTCAAACACTTTGGGAAACTTGATTGGCTATAGGATTTCAAAATTTGTTTTTGAGGAAGTTTAGGAATAGAAAATGCCGAAGAGATATCTCCGAACACTCAATAACTATTTCCACTAAAAAAATAAGGGTGTTAGTAAGTTTCCAAAGCAGTTTTCTGAAGAGTGTTTCGAATAAACTGCAAAATCGTTCGGCAGACAATTTTCCAAGCTGTTTGTGAACAACTTTGTGGACAACCAGTTTTTTTTTTGGCAAGAACACTAATAGATATATTCCAATTCTCACGAACAATTCCTGCTCAAGAATGAATACAACAAGATTAAGCGGGGGTGTTTTTGTTTCCAAAAGCAAAAGTTTCTCCAAAACTGAGATTTTTTTAAAAGTAATAAACAGAAAGCAAGTTTGGAAATAGTATTGAATTTTTTTCTTATGTAGTAGGCTAGTAGCACATAATTTTTTGGCGAATGGTTATCGACCATGTTTCTAAAAAACAGCCCATTCCTTGCAAGAACACCGACAAAATATATGCAAATTCTTGGAATCACCTTCTGCTCAAGAATGAATATGAGATGAAAACGATGGGTGGTTACAATTTTTAGGAAGTGTTCTTTGAAGCTGTATTTCAAGAAAGTAACCCTACTGAGGGCGAAGTTTTGAAAACTGGAGATTTTTTTCTGCAGGTCTACAGAATATATCAGTTGACGAAAGCTGCTCATTTCATTGAGAGGTTGATGTTTGCGATGAAGGATGTCGAAGCAACCCCGGCTTTGGTGGAAAGAGGCGGTGCCATGGTTGCTATGGTATCAACTTTCCAAATCCTGGGTTTCGTTTGCCTCTGGTCGCTGTTAACATTTCTTCTTAGGTTGTTTCCTTCGAGACCAGTCGCGGAGAATCACTGATGCTTGTATCTTGATGCTGTATATATTTCTGTTTCGAAAATGCTTTTTTTTGTGCTTGTTCGAAACTCTCTCCTTGTCACAAATCTGTTTGTTTTAGAAAGTATCAGGGTGCAAAAGGATTCCACTCACCACTGAAGAGGAGACACTGCCAACCAAGTTGGGGATTGATGAACTAACCAAATATGTTCAAAGCTCATGTTCGCTTGTTAAAATATTACTATTAAAGATAGATTTGTTGTATAAACAAACTAAATTTGAATATTTTTTTGAAGTTCGTGAAGTTTTCAAATCAAGTTCAAACTAGCTAATGCTCAGCTAGTTTGACTTATGATTTTTAAAACCTTCAAATTACTCTACATTAGTTCGTGATTGGCTCGTTCGGTTATTGGTCTTATTGGACAATTTGAAATGCTTTTAGCATTCTTTTGTGTTGGTAGTTTTGAAATGTTTAGGGCTTCGTTGGTCTAATATTTTACGGGCTTTTGGTACGGGTTTTTTTGTTTTCTCTAAATCTTTTTTTTGGCCTTTTGGGTTTTTTTCTTCATTTATATGAACTTTTCAATTTTGATCTATGTTTTCAATTTTTTTTTTTAATTTCTCTCGTAAAGACTAAAATATAACCTAAAAATTTGATCCAAACCTTTATAAAAATTAAGAGAAAATAACTAAAAAGACTGCTCCAAAAAATCCAAAAAAAAAATACTTCCTCCGTTCCATAATGTTTGTTCGGTCCGCAAAACAAAGACGCAAAAATAATACAATTTTTCTGAGAAAAAATTAATTTTTTTTAATAATTCACTAGATATCGATGAATTCTTGTAATTTATGAAAAAAATTTGAATTTATTCTTGAAAGAAATACTTTATTTATAGTCCTCATTTTACGGACCGAACAAATATTTTTGGAACGGAGGGATAGTTTTGTAAATTCATGTAAGGATAGTTTTGTAAATTAAGTTTAGGGCTTCTTTATCTCTCCTTGGGACATCACCCGCAGGCCCAAGGCCCACGACTCCATAAAAACCCTAACCCTTTCCCCTTTACGACACCCTATAAATTGTGACCCCTTCTCTCCACATCTTTCATATGGCTGTAGAATGAGATTTTCTTCTTTCTCTCTGTTCAATTTTCTATTCTATTACCCATGCGTAGAACGATAGTATTTGTTTGATTTCTCTGTTCTTTGTTTATTTTTCCTGAGTTCGATTTTCTTGCCAATTTTTGTTGATTAAGGAATGGGGGTGGGGCTTCTCTGTGATGATGAAAACGATGACGAGTCCGATCTATGTTAATCCATTATCAAAACCCTGACGACAATACGAGGCATTTGTCTGAGAGAAAATCCCCCCTTTCTTTTTAGTTTAACCCAGATTTTTTTTTCCCCCCATGAACTATCTTTCCTTTTTATTTTTATTTTTTTCTTTTTGCCCGGTGAATCATGAGTAATTCTTTTTCTCGATTGATTTTTTTTTTTTGATTTTTGATTTTTATTTCCTTTTGTTGTAGTGGTTCCGGTTTTACTGGTTGATAGGCCTTTTTTGTTGTTCACTTGCTCTGTTGATCATTAGAATGATTTCATAGGTTGGGATTTTTGTCGGGAAGGTTCAATTTTTTGTTATTTTCTGGAAGAGTTTCTTTATACCTTAAATTATTACCCTTTTTTTACTTTGTCCTTAAATTACCAAAATTACCTATTTCGTCCTTACACTATACCAATCTATTTCATGGAGTCTAATTAGTCCTCTTTTTTTTTAAACATGATAAGTCCAATTAGTCCTTTAATAAGTCCAATTGGTCGAAATCAGTTTGTTAAAGGATGAAGTGGAAAAAAGAGTGATAGTTTGAGGGATAAAAGCATAGAAAACTTTTTCATGAATGGTTATTTGTTTTTTTTTTTAATCATCAATGGTTATTTGTTTTTATTTTTTTTATCATCAATGGTTATTTGTTTTTGTTTTTGTTTTTAATCATCAATGGTTATTTGATTGCTTGTGTCATATCATGCATTTAATCCACTGTCAAAACAAGAGTATATGTAAAATGATGAGGTCTGGATTAGTTTTGATAATGACCAAGGATACGGCTGGTATATTGGCCTTAATAACAAATATAGGATAAATCTTTGGAATGATACAAAATTTTCATTCGTGTTGGAGTCCTGTAATTTTTCTCATTGAAATGAATACTCACAACAACAAAAAAAAGTGCAGAATTCAAGAAGAAGCAAGCCAGAAATGGCAAATATTCAAGGCTGCCTTGGTTGTCCTCGGGCCAGAAGACGTGATCAAACTTGAATTTAATTAAGAATTAGAGGAAATTTGTTGCTCATTTTTCCGGGATGCATCAAATCCTACTGGCTGTTATGAGAGCCTTGGCGAAATTATGAGCCACCCTAACTAGAGATCTATCAACTCTTACAATAGTCAGCTTCACAAAATTACAAGACAACGATAGTACATACAAACCAACCGAAAACATCCAAGGATCAGCGGGTGCTCTAGGACAAATAGCCTTGAGCAAAATGATATCAGTCAAAATAACTGAGCTGTGGATACCACTTGCCATGCACCACCGCATCGCCCCAAGGCCGGCCCTAGCCTCGGCCATAACCGCTGAAGCTGCAAAATTGGCTTATACCTCCTTGGGCCATCTTCACACTGCCATCAGCAAAAGCCACTGACGCGGCACCTGCCTGGGATGATTCCTTTTTCCATGCACCATCAATCACAATCTTAACGCAAGCTTTAAAATAAGCATCAAAAGCAAACCACGTCAGTCGAAAAGAACTCATCACCATCATCTTTTGAACCTGGAGAGCAATCCCACGAGGATCACTCTTTACAGGCTGCAATACCATCTGAACGATGGTTTATACGGAGTAAATTATAAGGGAACAAAAACTGTGAAATTGACTCCTTAGCTAACAAGATGGTATCCGATGGATAACGGATTTCCCCCTCAAAGTTTACTTTGTTTCTGTGCTTCCAAATAGCCCACATAAACATCAAAAGTAAAGAGAGAAATTGGATTCATTTCCTTTTGGTGGTGGTGGGGGCAGTGGTGGTGTTGCTGCTGTTTCCACTGGTGGAGCTGCTTCTGCTACTCCCGCTGCAGAATGGCAGAAGCAATGAAAGAGGAGAAAGTTGAAGAGAGGAATTTGATGAGGACATTTTATTTTTATTGATTTTAACTACAACCCAGATTACATTTTCATTGTCAAGACAGCGAATATACGCTCTGCTTTGAACCTAAAGAAAGAAATGGATTTGTTATTTGGAACCCAAAAAAAAATGATGTGCAATGTCTAAAATTGCTCTATACTTCTCTCCTAATCATTTTCGTTTCTTTTCCCTCCTTTTTCTATGGTTCCAAACAGAGTATTTGGCTCATCTTCAATTCTTGTGTTGGTTTTTTCCAAACCAAATACTGTTGTTTGCAATGGCTGACTTGATTGATTGTGATTGTCGCAGGATATGATCTTCAGTCTCTTTGATTAAGGAGGGGATTATAAGAAAATACTGAATGCAAATGAAAATTCCTCTTGGTTATCATTCTGGTTTTAGCCTTCTAGGTGGAGATCTTCGCTCTAGTTTAGCCTTTTGGGTGGCGATCTTGAATTCTTTTTATTTCCCTTGAAATATTGCTTTATATTTGATAATATGCACCTTGGTTGCTGCGCTCCCTGTAGATATTGCTTTCCACGAACGCTTGTTTATTGTGTCACCTTCCATTCATGTTTTGGTGATTGATTTGTAATAGGAGTATTGTCTTTCCATTTGATCGAAGTTGGCATATGGCAAGGTTGTAAATTGCAACTTCACTTCCAAGAAGCTATAAAAAGATGATACTGTGCCCGTTAATTCTGTCACCAATTTTAGGGCCACAATACTTGGGCCAAATTGTTCAAGCTCGAAACTGTGTTCACCTCAGAGTCTCATTCCAACCTCATTCAACATTATCATAGTACTAGGACCTGCTGGGCCTGGGAGGCTGGGAAGTGTTTGCTTGGTTTGAAGCAAAACATAATTCTCCAGCACATAGACCAACAGCAGCACAAAATCGCCAAAACATCCATGGCCCAATGGGAGTGCTAATCTAACCATTCCAAAAAGGCTGACTTTCACTGACATAAAAAAAGAAAAAATGCACAGCACAAAATCACAAGGCAATGAACAGATTAAAAATACAATACAACTGAATTATAATTAAGTCAAGGTACAAAATCAAAAGGTAACGAAGATTAACAATAAATTACAACTGCATTACAGCACAGTTACAAGGTCTATTTCAACTCAGACTAATACACCTAAAAATGCTCTATCCAATCAATCAAATAAGGGCAAAGACTAGAGGAAAATAATTTTGAAAGAGTAATTTACAGAAGCAAGTCTCTACATGGATGCCAAAAGCTCTCTCATTTCGGCCACAGAGGGAATGGTCTCAGTGGGGTATATCTTGGCAACAAGTTGTGCAAAACTATCATACTTGTCCAAAAATTCTTTCTGCAACAATTACAATTTGATTAGATGCGAAACATATGTTTATGTGCATCACCAAATCATTGATAATGGAAACAAGCCACAACAGCGTAAAAGAAAACTGTTATAAGATAGGGATACAGCAGATTGAACGTAGACTCCATCTAAAAAAGCAATAGCTCAAGCAATGCGATTTTCCATATTACTGGTCGAAAAAACATCCAAGAAAAAACAGCATATCTTGGATCTTACATCATTTAGAGAATTTTTTTGCCCACTTATCCAGATCTTTTGCTCCAAAAGAAAAATGACCCACCACCACAATTTGGTCCATTAATCAACATTCTTGTCCTATTAGATTCTCAAAACTATTTCTCTTCATTTCCTCCAAAGAGTTCAGAGCACATGAGAGGTTTCGAACTTGAGAACCAAGGAGAGAGCAACCCCAACACTCCTTGGAGTTATGATAAGACTCTACTGAGGCTTTTATACGTGAACAGACAACTTGAGGTCTCTTTTCACAATTATTCACTATTTAGGTTCAGATATTGCTTTGGGTGGTCACATCTACTTATTCACTATTTTGCCCTGATTTGTCTTCACTAACTTTCATCATTTTTAATAAGGTTCATCGCATGTAATGACGAAGATAAAAGCCATCCCATCTCCCAAATTGTTGTTTGTCAAATATACATCCATTAAGCAAAAACCTTATAAAAGCATTAACACGCAATCAGAAAAGACTGTACCTTGCATTTATCCCATAAAGATGGCAACAACTCCTCTGAGGTTAAGTTCTTTTGCAATTTCTTGTACATTACAGTGATGGACTTGTCTACCTGTACAACACAAGATTAACATCACCAAAGCGTCATTGCAACTAAAGCTAGGAGATACTGAAGGTAACTTGCAAACTTACCCCAGATAAACTGGATTTCACCACCTTACGAAGATCCATTTTTGACAATCCAAGCTGGAATGGTATCTGAATTTCAAAGAGAAACACTCTATGGCTCAGCAATTAGTTTCAACAAATAGCAAGTGAATGTTAATTGAAGAAGAGTACCGAGTACTGATCACCATGTTGGGGGAACATATACTGCACCGCCCATAGCCAGTTTAACGTATTACAAGTTAATTTCTTTTTTTTTTTTTTTTTTCCTTTTTGTGAAGAAAAGACAGCACGGAGTACAAAAGTGAAGTTTAGGTAAAGATCGTAGACACAAAGAGAGGGTGCCTGATGTCCGCGGGATCAAAATGCATCAAAGAATGGGATAGGAGGGTTAAGTTGTAACCTTTCGTGATAAACACCCAAAGACCACATAAACAATAAATTCACGTTTAGTATACTTAAAAATCTTCTACCAATCAAAATAGCTGCAAATTTCTAGCTAAGTGAACTTCACTGCCCAGCACTCAAAACTGGTTCCAATCCTACAAGACAAGGTCTCGCAGAACGGTATCCTGGCTGACGAACCTAAGTTTATAGCTTTCTAGTAGAACATGCAAACATAGTCAATGGCAATACTGGATTGCATTCATACACTACAGGTCTGACCTCTTCTGGCGTGATTGTGTACATCAAATCCTCAATTCTTCGAGCAAACTGGAAAAGTCTTTCAAATTGCTGCAATCAAATTCAATTCCAATAAACTGCTTCAGAAAATACTACTACATACACTAGAATTTGATGTTAGAAGGAAACCAGCCAAACAAGATACCGAAATTTAGGTAAAAGTAAAATGAATGAAAAATAATGAACTTCAAAGGTAGAAACTTACATAATATATGATCATGCTGATATGACGCGTGCAAGCTAATTCATAATTTTCGCTTGCCTGGTGATAAAATTTTGCTAAAGTAGGCACAACATTGGCTAGGTCATACAGACTGCACATATCAATTTGTTAGTATGTTGGCAGTCAAAATGATTCAAAAACACAAATGCTGGCTATGCTACCCCAGAGATGACTCATATAAAGTTAATTCAGTCAATGGCCCTACAATTTTAGAAAAGTCTTTCACAAATTTCCGATAGTAGCCAGCCAATCCTAAGAAGCTGCGAACCTCTGTTACAGCAGTCGGTCTTGGCCAACTCATTATCGCCTCAATTTTCTGTGGATCAACTGTAATACCATCCCCACTAATTGTGCTGTACAAAACTAAGTGCCACACTATGGCCACCAGGGAAAGGTTGTTGGGCCAATGCAACAAGGACGTTGCAGCCAAGGTGGGGAGATTGTGAAGCCCCAGATTCCAAGAGTCCCACACCAGGACTTCGGAAGAAGAAAATGTAATATATATGAAAATCCCACCGGCTACTGTATAACTTGAGGTTAACCTTTTGAGCCATGTGGTTAGGCGAATGGTTAGCAGGTCAGCTGGGGCGGGTCGTTACAGTTATACCAGACACTATATTCATATCTGCAAATACAAATTTTGAGATGCAAATTCAATTGTGAAGAGTACCTATTCTGAAAGGCCGCATAGTTCTCTAAAAGCAAAATATCAGCATATTTTGGGTCTTGCGCTGCAATTTTCTCCAATGTCACAAACATTATGGTCACCTGTCCAACAAAAGTTACAATTTGTGCCAGCTGTTAGCGTGAATGGTATTTGCTTCTTGCAAGGTGCACGTGATTCGTTAAGGTGCTTCATATTCCGACAAAAGAAAAGAGAAAAGGAAAAAGCGCTGAAAGCCAAACTCACAACTTAACACCAGAACGAAAGTGAATATGACTGTAGAAAAATGTTTGTATCTATCCATGCAGAGGTCCTCCCTACTGATGTTGATTTACGTAAATGATATGTGAAACATATATCCTGATTGATGTATCTTATCCTAATCTCTCCAAAAGCATCAGCACTCCATTGCCATTGAAAAGCCAATAGTGTTTCACATTTCATCATTTTCCCCCCCTGTTAAATAGTTCTTATTACACAACTTTCCTTGTCAGATAGAGAGGCATTTGGCATATCATTGCCAGCCTTTCCAGGAACTGAGCGAAGGCTCAAGGTTAAAATGGTTTATGGCATATAAGGTGGATCATAATCAACTTTAGGGCAAAATTATAAGGAAGCATCACTGTATGAAGTACCACCAAATTCATTGATTGTAGATGAGAATACTTACAAACTTCGTGTAAGCTTGATCCACCAAATCCCTTGATTGTCCCTGAATATACTGCTCCATGCGGGTCGCAAGAGTTGCAAATCTATTGCAAAAGTGATAGCAACCTTATTTACATTGATAAATAAAGAAGACTGAAACTATCGAACAGAGGAGCAAACTAACATCTAGCAATGAAGCATACTACTAAATGATAGATATCGTATGAGGAAAGATGAATTTTGATTGGGAAAATTTAGAACCCTTCTTTTCCCTTATTTATAGAAGAAAGAGTTTTTCATTATCTTATTTATCAGCTTGATAGAAGACAAAAGTGAGAGGTTGCCATCCAGATTCCAGAGTCAAACATTTCATTAGGTGGTCAAGGAACCGGGCAGAACAGGAGAGAATGAAGTAAAAACAGTGTACATGTGGAGAAAATCGAAAAAACTTATCCCTCTTTCCCACAAAACTATCTGCACAAATACAAGAGATAATGGGAAAAGCAACGAACAATGCCAATGTACAACCACCAACGTAAGATTGGCCTACTACCCTCCAAAAATTGTCTCCACCTATCTCCTATCGAAGAAGAATCAGAAAACAACATTAACAAGTGCCAGCTGAAGATGGACTTTCAACACCAAAATAATTGTCTGAATGATAGCTATTTCCAAAAACTATCATTTTCAATCGTATTTAAAATCATATATCAAGCAATCAGTACACAGAGATAGGTTTTACATACTCCCTATATTGTTGGAGCAACTAAAAAAATTTCTTAAATAACCATTTTGAAAATATAGCATCCTATGATCCAGGTACTAAACCCAAATTCCTGTCCAAAAACGAGGTGATCTACAACCAGCCATCAAAACAATATATCTCATAGTTGACCTTGAACCAAACAAGCTTCGCAATCATTTTGCTTATTGGTAATACTCAGGAAACGACCCAACACAGAAACAAAGCACGTCTCTGGAAACAGAGGCGAACATAGAACATTCTCATTGTGACGCTGTGGAAACATATCAAAAGCTCTAGGAGTCTAGGTACAGCTTTTTTTTTTCTAAAGAAATAATAACCCTACAAAATTTAAATTTCAAAAACAACTTTGGTTGTATGATTTCATCGTAAGCTCAAACTTGCCCACCCTTATTCTCAGTACAGCTGACCAAAATGGGGAAGAGCCCAAATAGAGAATACATCAAATCATAAGAAACATGCAATTAGCAGAAAACATAAACCTATGAGATCAAGTTCACCTTGGTATATATGACAAGACACCCAATTGCCGCACATTTCTCTCATTTCTTTCAATCTGGTGACAAGCTTCATCAACAAACTGCAACACAGGCACACCTAAGATGGTCAATGTAGTCACCTCATAAATAGGCACAGTAAAAATAAGTCAGCCCAAAAGCATGTAACTCACACGGCCAAACTGCGTAGAAATTCTAGATTCAAGGTCATCAAGCAAAATGCGCACAAACCCTGCTGCATCAGCTTTTTGACCAGAAATATACCGTTCCGTAATCCCATGCATAGATATGCAGCGCAAAGGATCAATCTTGTATGCCCAATCCACCACAGCACAAAAGTCTTCCTAAACAATCATCAAAAGAAAATCGTCAAAATCGGTGTAATGTCAGAGGTGATTATGTTACATATGGAAGTTAGTATATCCACTGATGCCTGATGCTAAGCAACAGTAACAAAGTTAAGAAACAATCTAAACAGGAATTAAATCACAAAAACAATCCAAAGTCCATGGATATTGAGAAAAGAACTCCTAAACAGAGAGAATTTTGACTTCAGTCAAAACATCACAATTTATCTGGCTAAGCTCCATATATCGAACCATAAATTGAAATAGTGTTTGTGAAGTCACAGATGAGGTGCAAGTCTTGGCCTGAGTTTATCATCTAGAAAAATAGAGTGAGTATCCAAGATTTCAGATGTGCAAGTTCTGTAAGTGTAGTCTAAATTGGATGATTCTGAGGCCTTTCTTCAACACATAACAAAATAGTCCGTACTGATACTATTTAATGCCCAAAATATATTAAATAATGCAAGCATTACTTGTATTCCGTCAAGTAATTCCTGAAGTGATTCATTTAGTGCTGCCAGCTCTGCAGAATTTTTACCTACAAAATTTGATAAGCAGGGGTAAGCAAACAAGAAATTTTGAATAGACCGAAGAGAATGAGGGCTATTTTGGAAAAGGATACCAGTTTTGCCATCATTGTCATCGATGTCCATGATACCCAGATCATCATCATTGCCATCGTCATCATTGGATCCAGCTTTGTTACCGTTGGCAACACCTCCTGGTGGTACAAGGGCAGGAACTTCGAAGCACATGAAATGCGCAAAAAAAGAACTCTGCAGTTCAAGAGCTGTCAGTCCTTAATTTAAAAGAACATAATAAAATAAAACATCAATTGGGGTTCAGAAAGTGAATAGGATATTAAGGTCACAACCTCGTCTACAAGGAGTGGGATGAAAATAGTAAGCATTTTGGCGTATGCCTCTGAAACTGTAGAAGTGTCTGCATTGTTCACATTTTGGCTGGAACCCATGGAAGCTTCAAGCCATACAGTTGGATTTCTTGATGCTTTGGTACTAGCACGAAGCTCATTTGCAAATTCACGAGCCTGTGGACAATTATGAAACTTCCAAATATAGAAAATTGATAAATTCCTGACTTACTAATATATTACTATGTGGGAATATCCAATGCCTTGTTCCTCAGGCACTGCACTATTTACATTCTGACATTTGCTAGATCAAGCATAGCATGCAGTCAGGTTTAAATTACACAAAATATCCATGGATGGTTGAATTTATTATCCAAAGAAAACACGTGTGTGTGTGTGTGTTTGAATTTATTATCCAAAGAATACCCAGCTCCAACGTTTATAATATGATGCTTTCCAGAGTCCAGACTACTATCAATCTAAACCATATTTGAGGCAGAACAGATTCACTAACGCCATCACTAGGAGAATCGAGGTAAAGCCTAAACGTCCTTGGCAAGAACTTAAGCGTTACTGTGCAAAATAGGGCCCCTTACTACAAGTCTACAAATGACAAAGCCGTGTTATTTGCTCCTAAACCATAGGGATCCCAAGGCCAACACCCTCATTGATTCTCATGCAACTATGCTTGCTTCTAAAGTGAGCATGTGTTGCTGTGAGAATCTGAAGACATGCACAGTTGCTTACTTCAGGGTCCTCACAAAACCTCCAATTCAAGATGGAAGTGGAACAAGGAAGAATATAAGATAGTAACTAAGACAGAGTAACTATAACATAAACTGATAGAGAGTTTATTTTCCAGACCTCCCGGCGTAGAAGCAAATTAAGGGAGGAACAGTAAGCTTTTCTCAATGGGCCCAAACAGTTCCTGTCAAGAGACTGCAAATTCCAAGGAAAGACGGGGATCAAATAAGGACTAAAAACTGATAATTTTGATAATTGAGCAGCTCATAGGGAATTTGACCTTCAGGTGTTGCAAAAGGCGAGCATACGTCCTGCATTTATACCGAAGATCAGCATGATCGGGCCTCTTCAATTGTCCCCTCTGTTTAAACCAACAAACAGGACTTAGGATTCCTGTTCCAAAAAATCTACAGGTTCCAACAATAAAGAAACATCCCATTAAAATACCTGGGAGAAGTAGCTTTTGTCACTTATCATGAAATCCACCAAACTAGCGAAGTAGTTTTTCAAGAATTCAGATGCTCTCCGAACAAAAGTAGACTTCAATTTTTCAAGTTCAGCCCGCTTCTCTTTGACCTGTAAATGTTTGATCTGCCACCTTTAGAAATAGATGATATCTCAAAGTCGAAACTGTTATCTGGTGCCCTTTAGGAGCAAGGACAAACTCTCATGTTAAGTTAGGAAACCCCCAAGAAGAAGAAACAAAGAAATGGCCCTTCAAATTGTTCACAGGTGCATGACACTAATCATGAATGCATGACATGAAGTTGTGGTCCTGCGGAACCAAGATAAGGGGGAAAGAAGAAAAATGCAAGTCATAGACATATGGGTTGGGTTGGTTGGCTAGAGAATCCGTCAACTCAAACAGGGAGTTCAGCAGCTAGCAGCTGCTATAATCAGGTAGTCCACATGTTGGGATATCAAAAGGAGACCAGAAAAGAAAAAAGACAGAAATGAGATGCTATGCCCATAAGAAATAAAAAGTCTGAAATCAGAATGAACTTGTATTTTAGTAAAAAATCAAAGGAGTATCAGATATGACACCAAGGGCCATAATCATATCCGGCACATAAAGCAACCAGTGACTAAAAAACGGCCTTATTGGTTATTTGGCCTGCTTAATTATTTAAATGCCCAATTTGTAGAAGATCAACAATTCAAAAATCTTGTATTGTCAAAGATAAGGTTTATGAAATCACCTAACACATTAAAAAGGAGTAAAGGGGAAGAAAATGGATCACATCACTCTGTAACAAGGGCCCTAGAAGAACATAGTAGCATATTATACTGAGATATTTGTAAGAATCTGATCCAACAGGTATCTTAGTTAATGTGGTTTCTCGGTTAACATGCAAAAACATGGCATCCAATGTCTGCATCTGTTAGGATGACAACCCATTTGTGAGAGCTGATTTTCTTAGAACAACACACATAGCATGGGCTTTAATGACCAAATCTCACCACTTCAGAGTTTGGAGTCTACAATCCTTTGCTGTGCTAGAAACAGTGTATTAATCATCTCCAGATTATCAATAATATCTTAACACACAGATGCATCGGGATGCACATTATTAATGTGCCTGTGTGTGGGTGTATGATATTTTACCATTTACACAGGTATATAACCCAAAAAAGTAAACATTTTAGTGCAGCAAAGTCTTGTTATAGTAAAGCAATAAATAGGACATACGTTATTGCTTCAGAGATACTTATTAGACAGATTCGTGCAATTAATTTTCATTCATGATAGCTTGTGTCCTATAAACTCAATCATTGTTTGAACGCGAAATATAGTGCACAAAGTAAACCTTACAAGGGTCAACATCTAGTCTTCACGCACAATTTAATCCTAGGACTCACATGGATTTACATCCATGCCATCTCTTGCATTTCACACACCTTCCAGTCAGAAAAAAAAAAACAAACAAACAAGAGAGTGACGGGACATACAGCTCTCATGCTCGCATAGCTAGGATCCAAGTTAGGTACTTGAAGACCACGTAAAGCACCAGTTAACCACTCACATGCTTCAACATTTTGAAGCATTCGCGCCTCATCAAATGAACCTCCAGTTAGAGAAGCCGCAAACTGCACAAAAAATAAAAGTACAAGAAGTAAAAGACTGAATAAGTTGACAAAAATATGTCTCATTGAACTTTCGCAATCAAGACATTATGGGGCACCTCAGAAGGCACACGCAATCTTTCGAGAAGCTTATCAAGTTCCTCAATCAATGATTTATTATTTACAGACTGCATTTCCAGCTTGTTATTGCGAGTTTCTATCTGCAAATCACAAGAATGAATATCACAGGTGAAGGCCGCAATGAAGATTCGGTGATAACAGCAACTATTCTAACATGAAGCATAAAACCATGAAGAACATGGAAACTGGAACAATCGCTCTTTTTTAATTAATATAATATGAAATAGATATCTAAACAAGTCTGAGTAGAAAGAAAACGAATAGTTTTCACTAACTATAATTTCAATGCTCAAGGATACGGGGAGGGATGCAGCATAAAATGGATAATGTCTGGTTACATATATGCATGTACACGAAGTTGTACATTCGGTTATGTATGAGGTGCTGTACAAACATATCATAACTCAAATAAAAAATTCTAATGGGAACACAACAGAAACAACACCTCACATCACTGTAAGCAGAGATCTTACCGATTCAATGTCCTCCCTCATGTGCCTAAGTTTTACATTGAAAATGCCTAACCATTCATCCATATCCTCAACACAACTTGTGGCAGATTCAAGCCCCTGCAAAACCTGCAGAATCCAAAAATTAACAATCAAAGAGCCAACCAGAAGGTATCACCATGAGGAAATACCAGAAATTAAAAAATAAAAAAAGATGGAAAACGGGTACTTCCACATTTAGCTTTCAAACTTTTCCATTTAAAGCATCATTGCCTTTGCACCAAGAACACAGCTATCCTACAGGTCTTGGACACAAAATTTGTTAAAGAAATATTGCATCGCAGCCCTAAAGATTGACAAACAAGATAGAATTGCTTGAGATGGAAAGCAATGTCAAGCGTTCTACCAAACCGTATAACTTGTTAGCAATAATTCTTGAATTTATAAGAGACAACCAGAGATGATACCACATCAAAGTCCGAGGCAAAGCATGATATGTCTATTTGTTTCCCCTTGGCCCAAACACAAGAATGTCAAAGAAGGCTCCTATTGACCAAGAAAAGCTTTTCACCGACAATTCAAAAAGGGAGGGGGCAAAGGGAGGGTTTGAAAGAATCATGACAAGATGAATAATGGGTTGTGCCCGACATACATGTTAAGTTAATTTACACATCTAAAACAAAGGTTACCTCATCAATCAATGGCTCATTTGCCAGAATGGCATGCACATTTGCTGCTTCCAAGGCTTGAAGTTCTCGCTTCAACCGCTCAGAGAATGCCTCTGCTTCGCCAATACCCATTACATACCTGTACACAATATCATGCTTAAATCTCTGGTACAGCATTTAGATGGTCAAATGACAATAATGGGGAGTATAGAGGATAGTTGGAAAAGTAGGATGCATCTCGGGAATTGAGAAAAACATCAAAAAACGAAAGAACAGAATGATAGGTGGGGAATGGAAAAGTAAGGAAGACGACAGCATGGCAATTAAGTTAACATTTCCACTATTATGAATGTATGTGGTTGCATGTCCTATAATCGCAAACGGAAGACCTCCAAATTGATGTTCTTCAAGAATCTCAACATAGCTGATTTCTAAACTGTCAATATAATTCTTTTAACTTCTCGTTTGTTAGTTTTGCACAGTATGCTAGAGAAGAAACCCTCCGCACCGTTTTTTTTTTGTTGTTGTTCTTTACTCTTAAAAGTTCAATGGTTAAAAAATGAAGTTTGTTCTGCTTCTAAGATATCTAAAGTAAGAGTGCATTTTATTGTAGTTCTATGCATAAGCACATAGGTCCGTATGCATCTAGAGTCACACAAAATCTACCTACAGACAAGGAAAAAAACACATACGTGCCTAAGAGGGCCTCCATGTCCTCCTCCTCAGCTTGAGATACAAGTTCTTTTTCAACAGTAACTTTCAAGTCACTTTCGGTCACAGTAGCTTCAATGGGCCCATCTTCAAGATTCCCTTGAGTGGTGACTGTGGGTGTATTTTCCTACGAAAACCACAAGTAAAAGACTGAAACTGGAAACAATGACTTATGAGTAGCAAATCATTTAACAATGTTAAAGCATCTAACTCCAAATCAATTGGCAAAGAGTGAAGAGGCCGCCCAGGCTCATATACTAGTTTTGGAGGAGATAATTAACCAATGTGGGACAAATCCCAACACTCCCCCGCACGTGCAACCCCTGACTCGCACGTGGAGAGATAAACAAATGATTCATAACACTTGGATCACAACAAACAACGGTACACTTATGGCACAAACAAAGGGGAACAAATTCTCCAAAACCCTAGCTTTGATACCATGTCAAAGCATCCAACTCCAAACCAATTGGCAAAGAGTGGAGAGGCCGCCCAGGCTCATATACAAGTTTTGGAGGAGATAATTAACCAATGTGGGACAAATCCCAACAAACAAGAAAACTACATGAAGCTTACAAAATGTTGTTGGAAATTCAATTCCATCCTATCTTTTTTTCTTACCGACATTGGTTCAAAATGATAAACAAGGAAACATTACATGGCCAACAAACAGAGTACAAGTTACTCCTAACGCAAGATCATGTTGCAGTTAGAAAACTTAGCATCAAACCTCAGGGCTTTTGCTTCAATCTACAAAGAACTCAAAATTGATGAATCTCATGACAAATGAAACAAAATAAATATAAATTAAAAGGCAGCAAACTAAGGACGTATCATACGCACCTTTGCCCAAAGAGCCATCTCCACAACATCTATACCAACAACTTTCGGAAGGCGTCCCAAAATGTCTTTGCAGATGTTTAAAATACAAAGTAGAAGACGGTTCCTACAACATAAAGACAGCCACCTCATACACCACGCGAAATGTAACATACATGTCCATATCTAGCATAACACCATCAAGATACATGATCAAGATTTGCTTCTATATTACCTGTCATCTATATTTCGCATCGTCCACTGAGGTGGTGCAACACTCTGGCTTCTAAGGTTATCAAATCCCTAGATGAAGTTCAGCCACAAGAAATGATTGCAAAAAATAAGTTCAGAGATGGAAACAACTACTACCTCCGTCCCAAAATAAATGTCCAGACTGCAAAACGAGGAATTAAAAATAATATGTTTTCTACAATAAAAAATTCCAACTTTTTTCATAAATTAAAAGAACTCATGGATAACTAGTAAATTGTTGAAAAAAGTTCAAATTTTTCTTGGAAAATTTGTATTACTTTTTAAGTTCTTGTTTTGCGGACTGGGCATTTATTTTGGACGGAGGAAGTAATAAATTATCGAGTTAACTAAACATCGAAAACATATGATCTATCCATTTCTCCAATAACAGGTTAAAGTTTTGGAGAGATATTTTCACACTCCCCTATTTACTAACTAGTAACCACACTACCCTTTTTGTTTTTAGTATGTGAAGTTACCAAAACAACCTTCCACTTTTCAATATTTCCTTTTTGTTGTTATCCAAATAAAATGATTTTTGTTCAAAGGATATTTTGGTTATTTTACACATTAAAAACAAAAAGGGGAGTGTGAAAATCACTCCCCGAAAGTTTTTGATCCTAGGATTGAAATCTTGCCTATGGCTATGTAAGTAATGAAACATTACCAGCAGAAATGTACATCCAGTGATGTCATTAGTTACAACCTCCACCTTTGAAAGATGCTTCAGCTTGTATAATTTTGCAGGCTACAGATGGAAATTGGAATGAACGGAAAATATCAGCTATTGACTAAGATTTCTAAGGAGTATCAGATGTATTCTGCAGATACCAGACATCGAGATTTATTTTTAACTTCTATGAATTCCCACCAAATATTCCTCCTAAACAAAATAAACAAGCCGGATGGGGCAAACCAACAACAATCACTAGTACTACTAACATTATAAGAAGAATGTAGACTTCTAAGGAAGTGTCGTGTCTGTGTTGAACACCAAACACTTTTGCACTCCTGCCACATCTGGGATATGCATCCAAAATGTTTACCTGTGATTTCGTTAAAACAATGGACACATTTCAGACACTTGCATGTCAGACTTATCCATCACTTAGACAAACATGAAACAGGTAGCAAATTTTAAAGAAAATGGCCTGGGATCCAATGATAAAATAAAGACAATGTGAATTCATCCTTAATCCTTCTTTTGATCTAGTAGGTCTGAAGCCGAAAACGCTGCATTTGATTATGAATTGAGCTTTATAAACTAGCTATTAGGACATTGTTCACCTTCTTTTTCAAAACAAAGAATCTAAAAAGTAAAATTTCACAACATGAAAATATAAAACTAGAGATATGAATGCGTACATATAGGAATATCAAACAATGAAAAGAAGCAAATTGGCTATCATATTCATATACTACCAAATCCTGTCTTCGTTATTCATAATATTGGGCCGATGATGTTGAATAATATCCCGTCTATATCAGTGCTTCTTAACAAAACACTGAAAGAGATAGCAAGGAATCACCTCGAGGACCCCTCCAGTGGAATACTTTAATACACGGAGGAAAGCTTTAGTTCGCTGTCCTTTAGATTTAGCTGCATAAACCACAAATCATCATGAAGAAGCAAAGCACAACGACACAAAAAAAAAAAAAAAAGGCAATTGTTGGAACTTTCATTTGGCGCTGCAATTTCAAACTGTATCATACTTCATTCACTCAAAAATTATCAAAGATTGATGAGGTTTCCAATTGAAGAACACAAATTACTTATCTTTTCCCAATACATAGCATAATTAGAGCAAGTAGATGTTAGACCACATTGAAGATTGCCTTGATTTCCATACTGGTGCATACAGACAGGATTCACGTCCATCCGAACGATCAATTACATGTTTCGCGCAGAACTCTCTGCTCTTTCCCTCCAGACGGGCGGACATGGAATCGATGCATTTTGTAGTTGGTTTGTTTGTTTTTTTTGTCTTTCCTACACAAACGGACATGTTCCTAGGGTTTGAGTTTCTCTTTGGGTTCCACTAGGTTTTTGTTCACCTTTGGGTTCCACCAAAGTTTTGTCCCTAATAATTGGTGCTTATTTGAGAGTGACGAATATAGCTAGCTCTTTGTAAACTCACCTTGGTTATAGTGAATTCTCTCTCGTTCTTCACCCTTCGAGTACATTTAAGCTTATGCTTAGGTGGAACCACATCATCTTTATTTCTATGTTCAATTTCCCATAGGTTTGTTTTCTTCTAATTCGCAATAGTCATAACATACCCCACAATTCCCCACAAAGAGAGAGAGGGAGAGAGAGAGAGAGAGAGAGAGGCGGTTATCATTTATTTTTGCATACTCCATATTGTATCAGACTTCCGTTCAGCAAAAAGGATCAAACACTGTAAATATCATTCACGTATCCAAGTGAATAACTTTACCAACTTCTTGATCACAATGTCTCGCAAAATAGAGCGATTTTCCGGTAGATAACTAAATTGATCAACAGAAATATCTACATAAACACATATAAGAAATATACGGAGTACTATAAAGAGAGAGAGAGAGGAATTGTAATTGTAGCAATTATCATTCACAATTGCAAATTTCATAAGTAAACACTGAACAACTCGATTGTGTTTCCCATTCAATAAAAAACATTACTCATTTATTCGCGATGAATCGCGTAGTAAGTTCGAGATGTTAGATAATCACTTAAGAGAGAGAGAGAGAGAGACAGACAGACAGACAGACGAGGAACATGAATAACTTCTTCTTCTTCTTTTGAATGGCCATGAATAAATTTGTTTGCAATTCATTCTCATAGCATAATTGGAGCGCGTTGAAGTTAGACCACTTAATTGCAACACACACACACACACAGAGAGAGAGAGAGAGAGAGAGAGAGAGAGAGAGTTGTAGGCATTATCATTTAGTGTCGCAAATCTCCTATCGTATCAGACATCATTCAATAAATGAAAAGCACAACCTAAACGCTGTACATATCAGTCACGTTTCCAATTCAATAACTTGACTGACTAATTCGTTGCTTTTAGATCACTAAGTTGATCAACAGGCATGCAAATATATCTATTCACATAGATATATATTTAGAGACAGAGAGAGAGAGAGCAATAGCGTACTGGAAATGGCGAGGACGCGGGGTTTAGCCATGTGACCTTTGCCCAATTTGCCCGATTTGCCCCAGATCCCGCGGCTCTTGGCGACGCGGATCGACATCACGACCTTCTGTTTGGTGCCCTCGATGGCCGCCTCGCAGGCCCGCCGGAGCTCTCCGTCGTCGGCGCTCGATTTCGCCATTGCTTTCGATTTTCTATCAACTCTTCTTCTTTTCGAGCTCCAGCTCTGAAGAGAGAAGAAAGGAAACAACCAACAAACAGACTAAAAGGTACGAAAATAGCGACTCGGGGGGCCTGTGGTGACCCGACAGGGATGTGGTGGCTGAAAACGGTGCCGTTTGCGGCAAGAAGAAGTGGGAAAAAAAAGGGCTGCAAGGCCCTATTTGGTGAAAAGGAGAGAAAAAAAATTAAGTGATTTAATTTTCAATTCATTTCAACAAGTGCAAAGATTTTGTTTTTCTATCATTTTATCTTAAAGAGTTCTAATTAATTTTTGGTTCTAAGACTCTCGTTAGTTAGTCTTAAAATATATTTGGTTTTACGACTTTCTTATGGCTAACAAATAAGACCCTAGAATCAAAAATTATTTATGACCCCTTAGAATAAAATGATTGTAAAAATAAAATATTTGCACCGGTTCAAACGGATTGAAAATTTGAGTACTTAACTTTTTAACCCTAGTTTTTACAATGGTCTAAAGATTGTTGAAAAATTAAGTGCTCCAATTTTCAATCCGTTTGAACCGGTGTAAAGATCTTATTTTTATAATCATTTTATTCTAAGGGGTCATAAATAATTTTTGACTTTAGGGATCTCCTTGGTTAGCTCTAAGAAAGTTGTAGAACCAAATATCTCTTAGAACTAACTAATAAAAGTTCTAAAGTCAAAAATTAATTATGACTCTTTAAAATAAAATGATAAGAAAACTAAAATCTTTACACTGGTTCAAACGGATTGAAAATTAGAATACTTAAGTTTTCAACAATCTTTAGACCATTTATATATTAAAAAATAGGGTTAAAAAGTTAAGTGTTTCAATTTTCAATCCGTGTAAATCGATGCAAATATCTTATTTTTATGATCATTTTATTCTAAGGCGTCATAAATAATTTTTAACTCTAGGGCTCTTGTTGGTTGGCCCTAAGAAAGTCATAGAACTAAATA
>BPLS01000144.1:2006909-2029126 GCA_019656275.1 Rhododendron kiyosumense | reverse complement strand
TTATCTTTTCAAGGGAGGGAAAAGGTATCGAGTGCAGACTGCAGAGTGTAGGCCCCAAATAATGACATTAACAGCTCGAGTGAGAGATTCCTTTGGCAGTGCCAGAGGTACGGATATTGGCATTTTTTGTACTTTTTTGGGTATTTTGCTTTTCCCTCTTTTCTCTTGCTTCTCCTCTGTCCCCTCCCGCCCAAAATTTTAAATAGAGGTAGCGTAACGGTAGCAGTAGAGGGGCAACGAATAATACGTAACAGGAATCGAATGGTGACGATCGTAAAATTAAAATTTTTTTTTTTTGAAAGCCAGAGCACCTGAAGTGGCTACAAGCTTGCAATACTAGAGATAAAAACAGCTACGTAACGGCTGATATGCAATGTAAGGACCGATATTTAAATCCTTGCTCCCACATTCATACTCGCTTTCCTTTCTTGGAGAGGTGTTTACAGTACTTTTCTTTTCTTTTCAATTCCACCGTTTGACTTCCCTTATACCGCACTTGCATTTTCAGTAGGCTCCACTACCGATGGGTATGTTGGGGTGGTGAGAATTGTTCTTGGGCAGTGAGCTATCTTGGTTTTAGAGACCATTTTTTTGGGTGTGCTAATTTAGTCGAAATATTCCGGGATTTGGGTTTTGTCGTGTGGAGGTTTTTGGTTATTTTAAGTATCGGTCTTGCTATTGTCAGCCCACTGGATTGACGATAAACACATTAAAAGACAAGAAAAACACGTATTTCTGTGTAACTTTCGTACCTTTTAATACACATTCACACACTCATTATTATCGGTGAGCTGATTGTAGAATTTTCCTTTTAACTATTTTCGAAGGGGTTTGGGACTTTTATAGCTTGGAGTGCGAGAAAGTAAGAAGTAGCAAAGGGGAAGAGAAGAGCAATGGCAGGAGGTCATGGAGGTGGAGGAGGAGGAGGAGCAATGGCAGGAGGTCATGGAGGTGGTGGAGGAGGAGGAGCTGCGCCGCCGCCCAAGCAGGATGAGTTGCAGCCTCATCCAGTCAAAGATCAGCTTCCCAGTGTTTCTTACTGCATTACCAGTCCTCCTCCTTGGCGTCAGTTTCCCTCATTCCCTTCCTCCTTAATTTCCTCATTCCATGTCCACCTATACCTATATGTATAATGTATGTCTGTGATGGCACACAAATAGAAATCTACAGAACCCTTTCTTGAAACCACTGCTTTAGAGCATTTTTTCTTTTTTGCTCCATATAAATTTTGTCCAACTATTAATACCATAGGAACAAAACCCTTCAGATATTGCCAACAACTCTAGGGCCACTTCATCCCCACGCGCAAGCGTGTGAAACGGCCGTGTGAGAGATTGTAGGAATTAGTCTGAAATACGTGCAAGCTGGTTGTTCTTGCGAGCTAGTTTATATGGAAATGTGTTTAAGTTATTTACTTGTTTCTCTGTATGGAGAAAGTCAATCATGTGTTTTTTTATCATTCTAGTTGCAACTGGTAGGCTTTCCAGAACCCTGTTGGACCCATTCATCATATTCTTGGTTTTCTTGAACCAGCATTTGTGATTGTGTGAGTAGATTTTGATGCTATTGTTGTTCTAAACTGTGGGCTTGTTCATAAATGCAGCCGAGGCTATACTACTTGGATTCCAGCACTACCTTGTGATGCTAGGCACCACAGTTCTGATTCCCTCCTCTCTGGTTCCCCAGATGGGAGGACGAAATGTAGGGCTAATATCAATCTCGCACCAATATATAATTATACTTATTCAAGTTTTGTTATATTGACATGCCCAAAAATTAGCTCCTCATCAGTCAATCGATTATTGGTTCTTCGCAGGAAGAGAAAGCGAAGGTGATTCAGACGCTACTGTTTGTTGCTGGTTTGAACACATTGACTCAGACATTGTTTGGAACCAGATTACCTGCTGTGATTGGAGGGTCTTACACCTTTGTTCCAACGACACTTTCGATTGTCTTGGCTGGTCGATACAATGGAATTTTAGATCCCGTTGAGGTTGCTTGATCAACTCAAACAAATTTCATGTCGGAACGTCTATGAAGTTACGTAACATTTCATCCCTTTTGTGTGATGCTTTCGCAGAAATTTGAGAAGATAATGCGAGGTATCCAGGGAGCCCTTATTATGGCCTCAACTCTCCAGATTGTCATTGGTTTTAGTGGCCTTTGGCGTAATGTCACAAGGTTGGTTCAGCCCTTCTTAGGGGTAGTTCTACCGATTTGGTCAATTCATAAGTGATTGATAGCCCAAAACAACGAAGAAAAGTCAAAATCCAATTATGCAATCATTTTTACTATTTTGGTTGTCAATGAATCTTTTATCATGGTTTCTTGCCATCTTTCTCAGTGTTCTAAAAGGCAGCCGATTAGTCCCTGCTTAGGCACTAGCCGGTGATCCAACGCCTAGATTAGACAGACGACTAGTTGGGCGCCTAGGCGCTAGGCGCCCCTTTTCCGCCCGACTTGCGCCTAGCAATTTTTATAACATCGATCTTTCTGTATCTACTTCATTGTATTCAATTTTTTCAATGCGTTTTAGGTTCCTGAGTCCACTATCTGCTGCTCCTTTGGTAGCTTTGACGGGCTTTGGGCTCTATGAGTTTGGATTTCCTCTGGTATGTGATTCCTTTTGCAATGGAAAAGTTTATCTCATACACCTTACTATTAATTTTTCTCGTCTTTATTATTGGATTCTCACAGTGGTGTTCACTTTCGGGATGTGTAGCTTACAAAATGCGTGGAAATCGGACTGCCCCAGCTCATCTTTCTAGTTATCTTTTCACAGGTAATTTGTTATTAAAATCCAGTCGGTGTTTTACCATAATCTGCATATTCTACTAAATTAATAGTTATGTTTGACATCAACTCGCTTACTGGTATCATTTGTCTCGATGTTTTATGCAGTATATACCTCATTTGATGAGTGGAGATAGGCATATCTTTGATCGCTTTGCTGTTTTATTTTCTGTAATCATCGTGTGGATCTATGCTCACCTACTCACTGTAGGCGGTGCGTACAAGAACGCACCACCAAAGACACAATTAAGCTGCCGAACAGATCGTGCTGGAATCATAAGTGCAGCTCCATGGTAAGGCTGAATCGGCTGATAGTTCTCTTCAACCCAGATAGCATCTCCTTCTGATGTTTAATTTAGTCTTGAGTTGTGGTCAATGTGTTGATTGAAATTTTACTGATTGAACCAGAAAATGCCAAATGCTTGTTACTAACCCACATCACCTAGAAAGTTAGGCTATAAGTGCTTGAAGTGGTAGTGATAATGAGATGTTCTCCCAAATATTTATTCTCTGTTTGGTTATTGTGTCGGAATCAGTTTTCTACAACAATTTCCAGAAAGCTTGTTTCGTTGATTTACTTCGAACTTGTTTTTGAGAATTCTTTTGGAAAATAAACTGCTTATACGAGAACAAAAAAAGATCTTCCTAAATTCTTGAAAACCATAGTTTCTCCTGAACACTGATGTTGTATGAAAACATTGAAATTGACACTGAAAGAACGACACAAAAAACAAACTGACATGAAGTGATTTTTACTATCCTGACGTATATTGATTCATTGGTGTGCTGCCATTCATTATTCACCTCTGAAGTTCTTGTTAGTTGCTTGCAGGATAAGGGTCCCATATCCATTTCAATGGGGAGCTCCAACATTTGATGCTGGAGAAGCTTTTGCTATGATGGCTGCTTCTTTTGTTGCTCTTGTTGAGGTTTTTTGACTGCTACCCTTGTGCTTATGAACTAAATATGAGTTCCTCATTGGTTATTCGGATTGTTTCTCCTTAAATCCATCTGCCTATCACCTTTCTACTGCCATTTTCCTTCTTAAGCCATCTGCTTTTGCATCCTTTAGTCAGGGAGCAGAATTTTGTTCTGTTACATGCGTGAGATGTGTTAAAAGGTCAAGAAGAGATCCTAGAATTCATTTTCTAGTACTTAGGTGTAGAATACTCTTCAGATGTGCTTGATATATTTCAGTGATGTGTAATTCTATCGAGTATAGGTTTTCTTGACATAGTTCAAAAACTGTTGACAGTCCACTGGTGCCTTCATTGCTGTCTCGAGGTATGCGAGTGCAACTCCTTTGCCACCTTCTATTCTCAGCCGTGGTGTCGGTTGGCAGGTAAGGGAGCAACAAATTGGCTGTGTACGGTTTTTTCCTAGTTAACAACCTAGCTATGATTAAAGAGGAAATTGTCAAAGAAAATAGGTTATACTCAGATAACGCTTCAGTAGGGAAAATTGTATAACATGGCACTGGCCTTTCATTTAGGTTCTAATTTAATCACTTTTCTTTGTCCAAGGGAGTAGGCATATTGTTCTCTGGGTTATTTGGAACCGGGAATGGATCATCCGTATCTATGTAAGGTTCTAATACCGAAAACCTCTGTACTTAGAAAACATTATCTGTCAATCTTGTATCGAATTTCCTTTACTAGATTAACTTGAGAACCTTGCCTTTTTCTCAACCAGTGAAAATGCTGGTTTGCTTGCGTTGACACGAGTTGGCAGCCGTAGAGTCGTGCAAATATCTGCTGGTTTCATGATTTTCTTTTCCGTACTTGGTAACTTATTCACTCCCTAACCACTCCACTGCCACATAAAATTTGACCGTAGCATATAACATAAATTGCTTTTCCAGGGAAATTTGGGGCCGTCTTTGCTTCAATTCCGGCGCCAATTGTTGCAGCTTTGTATTGTCTTTTCTTTGCTTACGTAGGTATGTTACAATCCCTTCTTCTTCAAAACATTATTTGAGTCATGAGTCATCTATCTCTTTAAGTTCAATAATCTCTCTCTCTCTCTCTCTCTGAAATTACGCATCGCTAGGAGCTGGAGGTCTCAGTTTCCTACAGTTTTGCAACTTAAACAGCTTCAGAACAAAGTTCATACTGGGATTCTCAATTTTCATGGGCTTATCAATACCACAGTATTTCAACGAGTACACAGCAGTTAAGGGTTATGGCCCTGTCCACACTGGAGCAAGATGGGTATTTCCCCTGAACCCTAATAACAGTCTGGATTTGGATACTCAACATATGAATCCAAAACTACTGCATTTTTTACGTAGACTACTTCAAAACAAAACCATTTGGAACCCAAAAAAGAGAGAGACAATAATACCATAAGAAGCAGTCAGAATGCTGCTTTTACATGGTTATTTTTCATTTTTCCGGCTTCAAAAACGACGTTTGTCTTCATGTAGTTTAAGTTCGTTTTCAAGTGATCTAAGTGAACACGACATACTTTTTAATTCATGTAGCATTCGCATAAGCAATTTTTGTGTAGAGGATCTCAAAACATTGAACTGTACTCCTAGACTCCTACCTTTCAATCATCCTATTAGAGCTACTAGTATTTCTTGATTTTAGCCCCACCTAAGATTGCACCTTGTTTGGCAGTTCAATGATATTATCAATGTGCCGTTTTCATCGGAGCCATTTGTTGCTGGTTTATTGGCACTATTCCTAGATGTCACTTTGCAGCGGAAAGTCAGCACAACCAGGAAGGACCGGGGGATGCATTGGTGGGACCGGTTCCGATCGTTCAAGACAGATACGAGGAGTGATGAATTCTATTCGCTGCCCTTCAATCTCAACAAGTTCTTCCCATCTGTGTAATTTCGGGTCTTGGGAAATCAAACATAGGCTTATGATCGAGTCATGGAGTTATGTCCCCAAATAGCTCATTGGTGGTATTGCACTTTATTATTGCATTATTTTTGCAGCGCTCGTCGGTAGTTTTATCCTCCTTTTTCCACATGTCAAACTTGGGTTTGTGAGCGGGCCGGCGGGCGCAATGAGACTCAGTTTATCACACTTGAGAGTCGGTGATTTGATACATATGTATGACAGTATTATTAGCTTTGAAGGCTTATTTTGTTTTGTATGCGAAGAATATCTTCAGAGGTTGGTTTCAAGCCTCATTTATCTCCATTTACCTAACACCGCATATACATATTGCAGTGACAATCATTTCATTCATTGGATTGTCTATAGGTCCTGAACTAAACTTGCAGTATCAACTGGTCACCTGGTCCTTAAAGGGCTGTAGGCAGTACTTTTCCATTTGGCCCACCTCTCTGGCAGGTCTCCAAGGATGCTGACTTTCATTTGGTAAAATCCAAAAGTTTAAGGAAACCAATGGCAGCCACCGACCAGGCGTACCGACAGTCAGACACAGTCTATTCTGGATCCTACACAGATGATTCGAACCGTTCAATAATTTTTTATTTTATCATTCAGATTTTGGATTTGTGAAAAAAATAGAAGATTGGATCGAGCACTTGCATATATCAGATTGAGCTGATTTTTCACTGGCCTTACTTGTTTTTTTTTTTAAATTATTGAACTACTCGGGTCATCTATGCGGGGTCTGAAATGGGTCCTGCATGGCTGTCGGTGGCTGTCCTCGGTTTCTGTGGCCAGTAAAATATGGGTTAGCCTTCCTTCATACAAATTAGACAAAAATATGCAACGATCCAAACACAACAATTTACACAACTTTTTACATACATGTAGGGTCTACACATAGTAGTATGTGTGGAATTCACATGTATGTGAGAGGTTGTGTTTAGTGTTGTGTGAGTATCAAAAAAATGTACGCTTGCAGAAAAAAACTGTGTTTCGTTGGGATTGAAGAAGAAGAGAAAAAAAGGAATTCTCCTCTTCCTATTCACGTGATTCTATTCTAAACTTGATCTCTCCTCTCCTCTCCTCTCCTCTCTCTCGTTCTGCGGATGTGGGTTGAGATTTGAGTTCATCTCTCACCCTCGATTGAGTTTATCCCCTCTTCCTCTATTCTTGGGTTGACCAACCATCAATCTGTGGTGCACCTAGAGCTCCTGTACCGTCCGACAGCTTCCAGAGGCAACGGTGGTGGAGATCCGCCAATAGCTGTACCGGTACCAGTGACGATAACCGACAACGACAACAGCAGCAAAACAACCATCTTGGTGCTGTTTGCTTGATGCGCAGGTTTGGTTGCTCCAAAATCCAGCCTTGAGTGAACTTTGGTTTTTCTACTGCTACCATTACTGGTTTTTTATTTTTTCAGGCTTTTATATTTTGTTTTCTCCTGTTGTTTTTCTAGTATTTTTGAACCAATAGTGTCCTTTATACTTTGTTTTTATTATAAATGCAATATGCTTCTGCTTCCTAAAGAAAAAAAGAAACTGAAGTAGGTATTAACGATTAATCTCGATCATATAATTAAGAATATCCAATTATCGCGTCATTGATTAGTTATTCGAGCCCTATATATATAGTAGTTACCCCGTCAAAAACATAGTCTACGTACATGGCTAAACAGGAGGGAGGTTAGTAAATTAGCAATCAGGCAAAATCAAATTTATGACAAGCGAAACATTTGAAATGGCCCGACAGAATGAAAAGATGTTTCTGTGAACGATTACGATTTTGCTGTTGCTGAAAGTAATCTCAAAAAGGAAAAGGCCAAGGCAGCCCAGTGAGTGATGTGATATAATCCAAATCACACGACGGGTGGCACGTCGTGTCGAGATTTCTGATCAATCTCAAAATCAAATAACATTCCTGCCTGTAATTCAAGATCAAAATGGGGGACAATATTAACGAAATTTGCGCTTCGTTCGAATGGACCAATCACAAACATATAGTAGCAGCTAGCTATTACGACCAGTTTGTAAAATATGATTGTTGAGAAGGCTCTAATAAATTAAACAATTACTAATTGAGAAGACGACTCTCCATCAGCTGCACCAAGAACTAGCTAGCTAATTTTTTTTTTTTGATCTTAGCTAGCTAATATGAACCAATACGCTTTGAACCTACCAGCCATTCGATCAGTTGATCTCATCAAAGCTTTGGCCTTCTAAGGCCCCGTTTGTTAACCCCCTTCAGCCTTGGGATTGGACTAACAATTTCCATGGCTTCCTAATTCCTTGTTTGGTAACCCAAAATTAATTTGGACTATGAATCCTATGGAATGAGCAAGACCCCATATTGGGGGTCTCGGCAATACCTGTTAGCCCCGTTTGATAACCGGACTATGCCTTGGGATTGGACTATCAATTCCAAGGGCTTTCCAAACTCTTATTTGATAACCGGATTATTACTCTGTTGGGATGAGTAGTGAGCTCCATAAGAAGTATTAGTAATACTCCATGGAACTTGATATTCGTAATCTAATATCAATCCTTTTTCATTACCAATTCCTTCTATCAATCCAATTCCATCATCTAATCCCATTTCAAACAACTATAATATTAATAATTCCATCATCTAATTACATCTCAAACAAACATATTCATTATCAATCCCTTCTCATTAACAATCATTTCTCATTACCAATTCCAATCCTAATCCAATCTCCTTACGAATCTTATTCATCTATCATCGTTATCAAACGGGGCCCTTGGGACTTAGTATTCATAATTCAATCACAACCCCTTCTCATTATCATTTTCTTCTATCAATTCAATTACATCCCGAACAAACATACTCATTACTAATCTCTTTTCATTATCAATTCCAATTCTAATCCGATTTTCTTGCGAATCTCACTTATCTATTATTGTTAATCAAACGGCGCTAAAAGAAGTCTTAATTAGCTTGCCCAAGCAAATTTGTTTTTTTCTTCCATATTCCACGGATTTTGCTAAATCAGCTCAAAATTACCCGACAAATATGTACTTGCAGATTGTGTGGCCGGCATTCTCTTGCACAGGGACAGGGTACTCGTGAAAAGAGGACGGGTGGGGCTCGTCTTGCCTTGGCACTTGGCACCCTATATTTGTTGGTTTCTTTGGGAAGGGAGGAATGACTCTGGCTTTTCAGTATGAGAGCCCCATGTCATTTTCGAAAAGGCTCAAGGCTTTGTTCGGTTAACAATTTAGTTTTAGTTTTGTTTTCAATTATTGTCTTACTTCTTTCTCCAATTATTATTTTATTTCTTTAATTATTACTTTTCCATTTTTCTCTATCTCTCTCCAATTATTACCTCTATCTTCAATAATTACTCTATGTCTTTCTCCACCCACTACCAAAACTAAATTAAACTCCCAACCAAACACTACCTTAATTTTGGTTCATGGGAAGAATATTTTTCTACACGGACAAGAGAAGGGGCGGAGATGGCACGGCCAGATCGGAGTTGACACAACATGACTGGCAACCTCCAGCTACTGGGACCATTAAAATCGATGTTGACTGTGCGATGGACAAGCAGAATGGCAAGGCCGGTGTGGTTGTGGTCGCTCGATCGAGATTAGGAGGGGAAAGTGATTGGCGCTGTCATGCATGCACTCTGTTAATGGGATTCTCTCTCTCCGCGGGTTATTGCAGCATTGGGTTTCCGTTTAGCGTTAACAACAGCAGTGGCATGGAATCTTACTAATATTGTGGTGGAAGGCGATGCGAACAAGTGGTTCAAGCTTTGGATGGTAGAGCGACGTATGCGGATTGTGACACCATTGTTATGGATTGCATCAAGCTAGCTTGTATCTTCTTTTTTCGTCATGCAGTTTTTTCTCATATTAAGCGTTATTAAGCGTGATTGTAACAGAGTCGCCCGTTTAGTGGCGAAGCGCTCCCTGGTAGATGTTAGGATGGAGAACTGTGGGAGGTTGTTCCCTCGTGGCTCTCAGCCTTAACTTTTGAGGACTCACGGGCCTTTGGGCCTGATATTATCCATCAATAAAACCTACGGGGTACTTCTTTTTGTGTCAAAAAAAAACTCTGTACGTTTTTTTTTTTAAATAACCGAAATGTCTGGATCAGCTTGTTCACACCTAATTCTGGGGTCCTGAAAGTAGTCCCAATGTTTGACCTACATGAGATTCAAATTTGCGATCTTTTGAAGATTAAGCCCATTAGTTACTTTCACATACTCAGTGGCGAAACTCCTCGGGGTTAGATTGTGTACAATATTGTGGGGACGTAGTCTGCATTATCATTCCAGGGAACCAAACTTATGGGATAAGGTTTTTATGGGAAAAAACAAAACAAAATTCTCGTTTTCAAATAATCTTTGCTTTTATGTCGTACAGTCGTTAAAATTACTTTGTTCTTTTCTTCATGGCAGTAATTTGATTCGTTTAAATTTTAGGATCTTGAAATTTGAATAAAAAAAATAAAAGATTGGATCGAGTACTTACACATATCGGATTTCGGATTGAACTGATTTTTCACAAACCCACTCATTTTTAAAAAAAAATACAATTAAATGAATCGAATCATCTGTGCGGGACCGAAATGGATTTCGCATGCCTGTCAATACTCATCAATACTCAACCCATCGGTACCAATAGTAAGACCTAGGAATAAAGGTCATAACTCCGAAATTGCGGTCAATATGATTAGAGATGCCGTCCTCCAAATTCGCCTTCGAAGGCCCCGGTCAAAACCTGTCTATTGTACCGATCAAATTGCATTAATGGTGCATAGATCGGCACTTGCATGGGTTTGCTTTTGGGTATTGCACAGATAATCCAAATTATTCATCAATTTTCAAATATTTTTTATATGTATGTACCCGTGAAAAATCAGCTTAATCAAATAGAGTAGTTAAAAATGTTTGATTTAATATACCAATTTTTCATCTAGAATACCATATTTAGATTTTGAATTAAAAAATGGTACATTGGATCAAGCCTTTTTCATTATCTGATTGAACTGAATTTTCAAGAAATTGAGCCACTCAAAAAAATATTTTTAAATTAATTAACTGTTCAAAATATTACTGTGAGACCTGTAAGTGGGCTCCGCACGCCAATCATTACACCATCAGTGCACTTCTCATCCGGTCACATAGGATTTTCGTGGTGAAAGAGTACAAAAAGCTCTGATGATGGTGGCAAATTGCAGCATCCCTCACGGAACCGCACGCTCTGCCCGTATTTGCATAGTTCCAGGAGAAAATTTTTTTTACAGCAGAGCCGTGAATAATTATTTATAGAGCCAATCGCGATCATTCAAAAGTATGCGGAACGATCTGGATGTTAATGAAATTTTTTTAGATAAAAGAGTTAAACTTTTTTCCGAAAAAGTTTCATTTCAAATGAACGATTGAAATCGCGTTACTCTAAAAACAATCTTTTTACGGTTGCTCTTTGAATAAGTCTATCTCTAGTCCTGGAGTATTTACAAATGCGCCAGGTCAGCTGGCCAGGTCAAATGAACCCACCCCAGTGACCCCACCCCAATGGACCCCAAACCCTCCCCTAGGGTTAATTTTGTTTTTCAAAGTTGATGGAATTATGATTGTAAATTAGTTGAACGCCATCAACCATAAAGATTCTTCTGCTTTGCTTCTAAGTGATGATTACAGAGGCATCACTAATCTTTAATTAGAAGGATAAGTTTTGGAGCTGATTACCAATGAGTTGACCATATGATTGCCTACAAAGGTTTCAACATTCAACCTAGGCACAAAAAACTCTATAATATAATAAACATACGTTTAAATACAAGTATCTATTCAATTATAATGCTTATTAAGTCGGATAAGACCAAAATCCTAACTTCACCGCCGATTGGACCCAATCTCACTTCACATAATATAGGCTCCATTTAGTTTAGATTTTGAAAATGATTTTCGAGAATAATGAGTAGAGAAAGATAAATAAATTTTTTTATTGAAAACCGTAACCTAGGAGTTTTTTTTTTTTTGAAAGGCGTAACCTTGGAGTTTAAAGACTCCAAAATGAATAATATATGTCGTGTTTTATTTGAAAGAGTTCCACTAAAAAAGGCAGGCTTACATGTAATGATTATCTCAGCCGTTTAAGCCTCTGCAGTGTGTTCAATCTCTTATCTTTGACTATTAATGAATCACTCCAACCCTATGTTGTGTGACAAAAGTACTCTTCAATATATAAACCTCCTATAGTGCTTCTTTCTTTTCTCTTTATACTCTCAATTTGTGTATCTTTGTGTTGACTAATGATGGTGAGCTTGAAACCTACGTTGAATAACGATGACAAATGATTCTACTAAACCTACCATGATGATTTGTTGTTTATTGATAGTTGTTGTTTCGAGAGGTAGTAGAGATTTTTGAGCACATTTTTTAGAATTTCCGGAGCTGCCATGACCAACAGAAGATACTAGGCCAGTGTGTCCACATGCATGGGGATTACACAATGTGTTTTCACAAGACTTTAATTATCACATCGGTCTTATTATTGTCAGCCCAGTGGGCTGTCGATAAATACACTAAAAGACAAGAAAAACACATATTTTTGTGTACTTTATACACCCTTTAATATATATATTTACACACTTACTAATGGACTGATTTTAGAATTTCCCTTATCCCATTCCAACGTACTGACGACTTCACTAATTGCTTCTGTGAAATTTTTAAACAAATGATCTAATATAGAACAATCATGCTAAGTAGGGAATAGCCTCAATACATTTAAAAGGACTACAGCAAATTTTAATTTAACTACCAGCCACTTTACTAGTCTGTTCAAGCTTTCCGTATGAAATTTGGCTAGCTATTTTACCTATATGATATGATTTAGCTAGTACAATATTGTCCTCAAAAATAGTTTTCCACAGTCTAAATCTGTCCAATATCTCTTAACATTGTCTTTTCGACCAAAAAAGACATGATTTATTTGTTTTGTCCATTTTATCCTTCTGCTCTTCTTTTATATAATTCCTCTTTTGTATCCTCTTATGTTCGATTCTCAACCACAACCTTACAATAATAAGCTAACGTGTGTACATGGATTCTCTCCAGCAACTGTCCAAGACAGTCCAACAATTTGGCCACAGTGCATGAGACGCTTAGTGGTCAAGGTTTTTCAGAAGACCCACGTTGTGAGATAGCTCCCGCAACTGTCCAGGGTGGTTATTATTGGAGAGGATTCATTTGCTAACCTAAACTACATTTTTAAGTTCTACATAATGAGAACATACTCACTAGCTTGTTTATTTGAAACAGGGTCAAAGACCTCTATTGTGTGAATATTTTTCCTTTTCCCAAAAAGGATAGAAATAATGCCAAGTCTTCATCAAAATTCTCCTTGATCATTTGGCAAAAAATGAGTAAGTGAAGACATTCTGTATTAAAACCTGAAGTGGTGTTTCTTGTATTATTAGAGGGGAAGAATGTGGAGAAAGCAACTTCTCATTTCATTGTCAATAATCCATAACAACCCCACACAAAAGTTTGCCCCTGAAATTAAAAAAGCTTATTTTGCTTGGATGGATGCTACAACTTTAATATCACAAAAGCTAAGGTTATGTATATAAAACACCTAACTATATAGGCTGCCCCAACAAGTTACATGATATGAACGACAAAGCAAAGTTTGAATCCCCACTTCCTATATTCAATCTTTTTTTTTTTTTTTGGTACCGCCCTCAAAATTAATCACATCAATTTTATTTTTTTTTATAACTCAAGTGTTCGGACCAACTTACTCACACCAAAATTGAGCCCCTATAAATGAATGAAATCACGATCATCGAGCACATTCTATGGTCAATTTATGCGTCCCCAATCATTTAAAGCTATTGGAAGGCCTCACGCCATTGGGCATAAGAAGTTAAGAGCCCCTTCATTCGATAATATCAATGGCTGTAGTCCCCTACATGAGTCATGTTTGGACAACTAGTCGAGTCCATTTCATCATTCAATACCCGAACCCCACAATCCCCAACACCTTCACATGGGTTACATAATAGACTCCAATTTATTAGGGAATGTGTTTTTTTAATAAACATGTAAAAGAGGCCAAAGTGTTTTTTTTAAACATGTGAACCACAGAAGAAGATCTTCAAAATTGGTACGTAAGCACATAGAGTTTCAAGGTTCAGATGGATATAAAAAATAGTCCAAGCTCTTCTGTACGATTATCGTTTGTTTCTCTCTTTTAACTTGTTCAAATCTTTGTTTTGCTAACCAGGTGTCCGGTTGTGGGCGCATGTGTCGATAAATCCGGACACCGATTCCATTGTCGACTAGTGGGGGCTCCATTTAAAACCAGAGCAAAGCTCTATATGGATCACTAGCACCAAAGGAGTTGTTATATAAGTATCTAAGAAGTTTCGCATCTCAAGCCTTGACCACTATACTAAGCCAACCTCTAATCCGGGGGGCCAATCCTACCGTCCACTAACGGAAGTCCTATTTAAAGTCAGAGCGAGTTCTATATGAACTAGCTAGCCTCAAAAGAGTTGAAAACACCTAAAAAGTTTTCGAATCAGAAGCCTTGACCTCTAAAACCAACCCCCTGTGGGTAACTTCTTCAAATCTTTGCTCAAACCCCAATAGTAATTATAAAGAAAGAGATAAATATATACAAGGAACATTTTGTACAGAGATTGCTGTTTCTCTTGACTTTTTTGACCTAGGGTTCGACACCATGAGGGGGGAATTTGTGAACTTCATTAACAGCTGATTAATTTTCCTCTCTAACATGCAGATTTGATTAACTGCCGTCTTTGGTGTTTATTGTCCTTATTAGGTTGTGTTATTAATTTAATCAGGAGTGGATTATCAAATGGTTAATTTTTGTTAAAAGAAGTTATATAGAAGCAAAGCATCTTTGGACAAATACTAGTCATATGCGCCAGATGTCACATTGAATTAATTAAAACATGCTATATAGTGATGGATTTGCTAGTCACCACACAGAGCACAAAACCAATGGACTCATTTTTTTTCCCCTTTCGTAAGCAGTTTTCTTAAAATTGATTAGTAATTTTTTTTTTTGTACCTTTTTGATTCTTCTCCATTATGAGAAAAAAACCAAAACACTAAAAATAACTTTTTTAAAAAGAATTACATTACAAGTTTACTTATGTCGAACAATTGAAGTCTTGTGTTTAAAGTAGATCAAGACCGAAGCAAAAAGGCACATCAAAGTGTTGCAACACAAAGTGAGGTGCTATCAACTCTTATAGAGACCTTTTTTTGTGTGTGTGGTAATTCTCATAAGGACAATGTCTCGGCTATATATGACTATATTGGATTTCATGTTAGTGAACCGTGGGATTGATCTCTAAGATTAGTCGAAATATATGTAAGCTGACTTGTGCAACCTACGAACTATGAGTTTCTTTTGGTTTGAAGAACATCAAATGTGGTAGCACACAAGCATGCTAGTGTCGGGTTGTTGTGAGGTTCTGGAGTTCAAACTTGGGGTGTTAGACCTCCTAATTGATTAGGGATTGTCTTATTTAAACCATCATTTTAATGTATTAACTTGGTATCTTATCAATAAAATTTCCCCCTATTTGACAAAAAAAGAAAGAAAGAAAGACCGAGTAATAAAAAATACGTAGTATACAAAAGGTCCAGGTCAATTAGAGGAGGATTAAGGAAGAGAGAATAAGCAGATAAACACTATTAATTGTGTATTATGCATAACCGAAAACTTATGGCAAAGAAGTTGATCACAAAAGCCGGTCAATTTTGGAGCAAAATATGTTGATATTTTACTTCTTTAAAAAGAATGTCTCCCATATGCGCTCACGCCAGTCGTGTTAGCAGTCCTACACGCAACATTTATTTTTGAAAACTAATACACGTGTCAGCATCCCTGTCTTTCGTTCTATTGAAACTCTACTTATTCATTTAATTTGTTTTATAGTTAACTCTTTCATTTCTGTGAAATGACTCTCTCTCTATATGCAAGTATAAAAACATATAGATATATCTATACAGACAGAAATTACTTCGTTAAATATATATAGTCTCCTGTATGAGATCACGCTAATCGTGTAAGCAATCCTATACTTAGGATTCGTTTTTGAAAACTAATACACGTGTCAACAGTTCTGTCTTTCGAACTGTTGATCGACTCAGTTTATTCCTTTAATTTACTTTATACTCATCTCTTTCATTTCTGTCAAATGATATGATGTATAGACAGACACTTGCCGGCAAAAAGAGACATCATGTATAACAAATTGAGAGACTTTCGGTACCGTCTTATGGATATTTGGCACTGTTTTTTGGTCATTGTACTAGTGAATATATATACATGATGTTATTAACAAAATAATTTTTCCATATGACCGTAGCTTATTTCAAGGAAAATAACGATTACGAAAAGAAAACAATATTGTTTGATGTGAAAAATACACTTTCTGGTACATGTTTCCGCAAAATATCTAAAAAATAGCAACCGTGCATCCAATTTTTTGCACAAGGGGGATCCTGTAAGGCGGAGCAGCCGATCCGGCTATTCATTTCGGCAATGGACGGTTTTGATCAATAGGAATTCGGATTAAATCCAAGCCGTCGGTGTTAAAATAGACGGCCGAATCGGTCGCCTTACAGCCCCTGTAGTGCGGGCTACACCACAGGATTTCCAAATTCCAAATTTTCATTGCAGATTCCTTACAATAAAAATTTTTTAAAAAAAAAAGAAAAGAAAAGAAAAGGCAAACACGGTGAAACATTTGATTCAAAAGATTATGTCAACATACAATGTAGTACTATAATTCAAGCAATCCTCCATCAAAACAAGCATATTCTTTCAAAATTTTCCGAGCTTTTGTCTGTTAATTAATGGTAACGAAATACTACGATTCTAAACTCCACCAACTCATAACGAAAGAGACAGACATAGAATACTTTTGGAAAGAATGTTTCAAAGGTTAGGATAAACGGAAACAAAGATTCACCGAGGGACCAGGGTCCATGAAGCGCGCTAATACACCAAAGAAGGTAGTAATTCGTTTTAATGTGTTCTACCAAGATCTTATCTTCATAATCTAAATTGTTTTTAATTCACGAATTTGTTGAACGTTACATTTGTACCAAAATCAATGAGATAGATTTAACTTTCAAGTTTATTTTCTGCATCATACCAACCAACAAAATGTTATCGGATCTATCAAGTACCCAAATGGTATCACGGTTCAAAAATAAAAATAAAAAAGGTACCTAATGGTATCTAATCAATTACGTAATATTTTTTTTCTTTGGATGATCTAGTTAAGATACTTTATAGACACATCACACAGAACGATTCAAATCATGACGAAGAGATTTGCGATAGACCTCACGAGGTGTACTACACCTCATAGTGAATCGCCGACGGATATCGCCAAGTGGTACTCGCTCGGCATCCCAAAACTTCTCCTACAACACCGGCTGTAGACTGGCAAAATCTACTCCCGGCCATTTTTATTAGGCCGGATGGAAAAAGGACAGAAAGCGACTCTTAACCTAGACAGCGTGCATTGACAAGAATTTGCCAATGCAATTTTTCTCAAAGGGTGTCAAACTTCACGCACGCCTTTTTGCTCAAATTTGTACACGAAAACTAATACTACTACATGTTTTTTAATTTAGGCCCGAATCGAGATTTATCAATTTTCTTTTCATCAGAGAAAGTCAATATTGTCACACTAGTTAGACCAACACCTTAGAAAAAAAAAAAATTTAACTCCTGACTTTCTTGCTCCTGACATCTAAGTGCATCCCTCATGCTGTTGGGCAAAAGCCTCCAACCCTTGGCCATATAAGCCGTTCAAAGAGCGTGGATGAGATTGACTTGATAGCAACATGCCGGTCCAAGAACATGGATGATACCCACATTAATTCTAGCTAATTAAACTAGAATTGAGTCTCATCATCATCAGAGAGAGAGAGAGATGGCGGTCAGAAAGTGGCAATGTTTGCACTGCATTGGGGCCGACTGACGTTCAATTTTGATTATTCAAATCATTCATTTTAAAGTCTTAATACGCAATTCAAAATTATCGCAAGTGTTAAAATTCAAGTAAATCACACATTCTTATCGTTACTAAAAAAGAAAAAATCAATTTTGAATCTAGAAAAGTGGACGGCCAGCGACTATTTCAATTCTATTCCTATATTTACTAAATTGGTTGAGACAAGTATGATTTGACCCAATATTGGTCGATATCTGATTAACTTAATTCTTTTGCTGAACAAAAAGACTTAGGCCATGTTCCGCTAAGGTAAATAAATACTTATTTTTTGAATTAAAGATGATGTATTGTGAAAGAATGAACTATCTCGTAAAACAGAAAATAAGTACTTAACGACAGAGCAGAGGAAAATTCACACATTGAAACCCATAAAAAAATGAGCCTTAAATCAGGAGGATCATGAAAAAGGATCAAAGGAAGGAATCCACATGAATAGAATAGAGATCATATAATGATTGAATTACACGAGAACTTCCTCATTCACTGGGGACGGTCATAAAAAACGGGATTTTCACAATCTAACATTTGACCATTTGGCCATAAACTCCCATGTTCTCGTCCCGTTGTTGTGTAAAATTACAAAGCTACCCTCACAATCAGCCCAAGAATGCATCATAAATAGTCTAACACAAGGGCGATTCTGACATTCCGCGCTATAAAGACAAAGAATGAGACTGTTTCTGGCCGGTGGGGTGAGGGTGTTATTTCTGTCTTTCTTTTTTTTTTCTTTTTTGATCGGCAGTATAATTATTTTCTCTTTAATAAATTTAAAATTATTATGTGATGGGGTATCTCATGTCTTTCAATTATTATAATAATCAAATGATGCAAGTTGAAGGTCGGCACTTGGCAAGATTTAAAAATGACCCACCTACAAGGGAATTTAAGTTGGCGACCATAAATTAGTTGGGGAGAGAGAGAGAGAGAGAGGGAGAGAGAGAGAGAGAGGGACATAACCTGAGTGAGACCCATTTCAGCATTTCCAGCAGCTTAGATATAGACTCCTGCTAAATTCACCTTGTTCCTTTCTTATCTTCTTCTTCTTCATTCATTCATTCATCTAGAGAGAGAGAGAGAGAGAGAGAGAGAGGGGTTTTAGAGAGAGATGGGAAATTGCCAGGCAGTTGATGCAGCAGCGTTAGTGATACAACATCCGAGTGGGAGGATAGAGAGGATGTACTGGTCGATAAGTGCTAATGAGGTGATGAAGATGAACCCGGGTCACTACGTTTCTCTTATCATCCCGCTGCCTAATAACAACTCCAGCGAAGACAATTCCGATGAAAAGAAGACGGTACGGTTCACCCGCGTCAAGCTTCTCCGGCCCACCGACACTCTCGTTCTTGGCCGGGCTTATCGACTCGTCACATCCGAAGGTTGGTTGCTGGCTCTGGCTCTGTTTCTCTTTTTCGCTACCGTATTTGGTTTGATTGTCTTTTTCGTTCGTAGAGTTCTGAGTTGTTGTTGTTTTTTTTTTTAATGTTTTATTTCTGTGGTTTGTATAGATGTTATGAAGGTGTTGAAAGCAAAGAAGCATGCGAAAATGAGGAAGAACCGGTCAGAATCAGGGGGCGAGTCGAACACAGATTCGGAGAAGCGAAGTTCGAGTTGCGAGGAAGAGGCCGAAGAGTCTCAACTGCTTAAAACCACTCAGCAAAGCTCCTATCTCCAACCAGTAAGTCGCTACCCGACCGGAATTTTACTATATGCCGCGAAACCATATGCTTAGTGAACAGCAGGATTGATCCCCCGATGAGCCGGTTCTTTGCGCTCGATTCCGAGTCATAGGGCAAAAGAAAAGATGCATACTTGAGTGCATACACATGGCTAAGCCTATAATCAATCGTTTTCTTCAGCCTGTAATAACCTGTAATGCAGAGGAATTTCCTACATTTTTCAGAAAACTGATTTTAATCGGCGAATTTCGAAACTTATTTTACCAAGATTTTTTGTTGGGGAAAAGAAAGCATTACAAGAAACTAGCAAACCAATATGTTCAAATTCTCAAAAAGCCTTCTGCCTTCGTCTAAAAAGTACATGTACCATAGGAATACGATGAGAGTCTATGCTCATAATGCTCTTCCGAAAACGGCTTTTCTGAAACATGTTCTGAAAAACCGATAACGTTTCTATGCTTTGGGTTTGTAGTAAAATTTTCTTTACAAAGATCACAAGTAAACTAAAGAATGAGAGCAGAGGATCTATCCATATAATCAATTAACCGCTGGCAGAACGACGCAAGAATTCCAATTTTCAAGCGAATATATGCTGATCTAGGTCATGAGTACGTACTTACCTTAAACGGAAATTGCAGGCAACGAGACACGAGAGACATCGACAGAGGCCCGGTGGATCAACAAGTTCTGCAAAGTCAAAATCATGGCGCCCTTCCTTACAAAGTATCTCCGAAGGTGGAAGCTAATGGTGGTTCTTATTAAGTATAGTATCTCCAAAGTTAAAATTTCCAGAAACGAAATGGGCCTTTTAAACCTGGAAATGCAGAAACAGTAAATCCATGGAAGCCGCCATTGCGATTTCAATACTATTGCCACTGTTAGCAATGATCACTCCGTATAGCTCAAAAGAGAAATGGATTTCACATCTTTTTCATTCTCAAGATGCAAAAGGAGAAGTGTTTTTTGCTTGCAAGCTTTTCAGTGTTTATGGTTGTAACCAAGTAGATAACTCAGTCAAGTATATGAGAGTTGAAATTGTTTTTTGCTTGCAAGCTTTTTAATGGTCATGGTTGTAACCAAGTAGATAACTCAGTCAAGTTTATGAAAGTGAAAGAACTTTTCTATCTAAAATAGGAAGGTTTGTTGCACAATGCACAAAACATACTTTTTTAAGTATACGTACTAGAAATCATGCAACAGTTACAAACAATCATCACCATGGCCGAAACAAAACGATGGTGGAATACAAAGTTCCAATATTTCCACCGGAATGCACTGGAGCACGCTGAAACGCTATGAAACATTAGCTTGTTTGAACACCTATCAGAAAATTCCAACACTATTTTTTTGAACAATTCCAGATTCAATCGATGTTTCTCTAATATTTTCAGAACATTTAGAGGAATATTTCCTGAACATGACGGAAACAATATTTGTATGTGTGTACAAATGATACTTGAGTGTGAAGAGATTAACGATACTTTGAGGGAATGATCACTCGAGCGATTTCGAATTCCAAACTTCCCAATCTTCATCAACATATTTTTGAGCCCATAATAGACATGCTCGAGCAGCCACAGAGGGTCTAGGAAGTTTCTTCTCATTCAGTGCAACAAACATCTCTGTGAAAGGCTCCACCAATAATGTCCCGGGTCCACCGTACTCTTTATGCAGGAATTCGCTGAATACCTGAATTCCACAAAAGAAGCTAATAATTGAAACAAATTTTTGCAAGAGTTTTCATTAAAAAAAAATTAAAATCATTTATCATTGGAATAAAGCATAACATATAGGTCCCATATCCAGATAGTGCCAGCATCTGGGCACGTAAGTTAAAACCAGCTTGATGAAAGCTGTCCCGATGTCACTATTTGCTCTTGTGAACGGTCAGGATTTTTTTTTTCTTTTGGGGGTTCAGGAGACAATCATTGGGTTATTTCTGGTCAAGGGCAAATCAGATCTTTTTTTATATGAAAAAACAAAAACAAACAGATAGACATTTCCATATAACCTTTACTGTGGTTGACGACAAGAATCTGAAATGGGGAGAAGCAATTAGGTTAACAACATGGGGAGGATTAACAGAATCTATACTGTGGGATGGGACTCACAAAGATGATGTGCTGTAAGTGCACAGGTTATACGTTTTCTGCGATCCATTGCATCACTCTGACAAGGACTAAGCTTGGAAATGGATATCAATTATCCATTGTGCATCATGTGAAGTACGAAAAATACAACGATATCATGTACTACTTGCTGGAAAATGAAGAAGATGCAAAGTCTTTATTTTAATGTCAGATTCTGGCAAGCGTCGTTTAGAAAACCTAAATTCCTCGTATTAATATATGTAACTATTCCTACTCATACTTTAGCTTACAATATGGCTACCTTTCGATACCAAAGAACAGCTTCAGTGTCGTTGAAGTTCAAGCTTGGTACTTTTAAATCCATTTGTCGTACTAGATAGAGTCCATGAAAGCAAATTTATCTAAACTAACAAGGCGATCCAGATTTATCGCTGCCAGACTGCTTACCGAAAATCTTGCTTCTACAGCCATCAGAATACCGCATTCATCATCTTATTCAAGTGAAAGGTACTGTAGTTCCCTATTGGCTTTCCTTCATCTACATTCTTAATACTTCCAAACCAAAGGTATGCCTATTGCCAATACCAGCGCCCCCCTCAATAATCCCAATCCACCCCTCCTCCACTCAAAAAGAACCATAAAAAGTAAAACAAAAGGGCTGATTCTATCAGTTGCCAGCATTTCTATAACTAACGTGGCCCAGGAGCGCAAATGATTGTCTGCCATTTCAGCCTTCCAGAATCTGTGCTTCTACA